>JABUQX010003188.1:22500-29151 GCA_015478945.1 Trachelipus rathkii
TTTTTCTATTTTCAGAACACTATGAGTACTTCACGAAGAGCCTGTTTGAATAACCCCAATGTATTCTGCTACATCTGTGGTGAATAATTGCCAGGATAACCAAAAAAAGAATTTACTAACTTGTTGAAGCAAGCATATCTGGCTACTTTGGATGAAACTCGGAGACGCAAGATAAGTCTTGGGCTCCCATATGTTCTGTGAAACGTGTGTCGAAAATCTACGTCAGTGGAAAATGGACAAAGAAAAGGTTTAAAAATTTGGTGTGCCTATGGTATGGCGGAAGCAAAAGAATCACCCCACCACAATGACTGTTATTTTTGTTTGGTTAATGTGAAAGGTATCAATCGTTACAAGAAACGTAAATTTGAATTTCGGATTTGGAATCAGCAAGGGGACCTGTACCACACTCGACGATGTCCCCATCCAGTGTTCACTACACTCCAGACTTAGCATGTCTGATGAAGAAGTATCCAGGATTTGGTGGTGCACACGTTGCAGATAGTTGGTAGTGAATATGAATGAAGTATTCTACACAGGCAAAGTTCCTCCAGGAGAGATCAATGATTTAGTACGAGAATTAAGTCTCTCCAAGCAAGATTCTGAGCTTTTAGCATTACTAAGTGAAAAGGACTGTCTCAAGGCCGAATGTAAAATAAATTTTTTTTTTCGGACAGGAGAGGTAGTACTTCTTCCATATTTCATTGAAGAAGAAGACTTAGTATACTGTAGGAATCCCTGGACTCCTATTCCAAATGGGGTTACCTAAATACGACCAGAAGATTGGCGATTGTTTATGGATAGTTCAACGAGAAGCTGAGTGTTTTTATTGAACAATGGCAATAGTTATGCATCGATTCCACATAGGTCACTAACAAACTGAAAAAAAAAAAAAAAAAGAAAGAAATGAAAAAGAGATGTCAGAAATTAGATATAATGAACACCAGTGGTCTATATGCATTGATTTGAAGATGGTCAACATCTTCTTGGGCAGCAAAGGTGATATACTAGTACCTTGTTTCATATACTTTGGGATAGTAGGGCTAAGAGACGCCTGGGAAAAAGTTGTAGGCCTGCTAGGGGTAAAATAATGACTGTAGGTGCATCAAGTATCATTAACGAACCACTGGTTGACAGGGGAAAAATTAATTTCCCACCACTCCACATCAAACTAGGACTGGTGAAGCAATTTGTTAGGGCCCTAGACAAGATAGTGAATGTTTCAAATATATTTTCGAATTTTTCCAGGGTTGAGTATGAAGAAACTCAAAGCTTCTTTAGCTGCCCTCAATTCGCCAAATCATCAAGGATGACAATTTCATAAATTCCATGACTGATATTGAAGCATCTGCCTGGAAAAGTTTTGTCTTTTTTGTTCAGAACTTTTTTGGGCAACAATAAATCTGCCAACTATGTAGAACTCGACAGAAAATGCTTTCCGACTTCAAAAATTTGAATGCTAATATGACATAAATGTTCACTTTCTACATAGTCACTTAGATCGTTTCTGGATAATCTAGGATGTTATAGTGAGGAACAAGGGGAGAGGTTCCATCAAGATATCAAGGTGATGGAAGAAAGATGCCAAGGAAGATGGGATACACACCTGATGGCAGACTATTGTTGGAGCCTTCAACGTGACTGTCCACATTCTGCACACAGAAGACAATCATATAGACAGAGATTTGTAATGCATTAATTGTGATTTCATTGTATTGAATTGAATGTTTTGACCTATTAGCATTTTATTTACTTACTCATTAACAATTTGATATATATCTTTTGTGTTTTTTATTGTGAATTACGTTACAACCTAACATAAATTGTTGTTATTAATGTATTTTTGTGACCACCCTGTATCACAAAAACTAGAGCCAATCTAGGAAAACGGAAGTCATATTCGAAATCAGGGCAACAAGTTACCAATAAAATGACCTTCAAATGTTTTGCCGCAAAATCTTTGTTGGCCAGTGTTATGAGTGAGAAGTTATGTGAACAAAGTTATAAGTGAAAGTATCTGAGAGCACTTGCAAACATCTCAGTTGAATATTAACAAGATAAAACTGAGCAAATTTGGAGACAAATAAATTAAGCTTTTGTTAGTATGGCAAAAGAAGTGTGTGGGTGTGCTAAAGTAAGAAGTAAGAACGTCCATAATGAGTGGTGGAGTGAAGAGGTGATGCAAGCGTTTAAAAGTTAAAAAGAGGCTTGGCTGAATGTGCTTAAAGCAAATGATTAGATCTAGTAATAAAGTTGTTTCAAAGCATAGAAAGATGAAAAAAGGAAGACAAAAAAGGTGCATACATATGAGAAAAAGAAAAGAGATAAATAAACAGTTTGGAAGGTGGGTGAATGGAACGTACATTGAAATAGGAAGCTCTTCTGTAAGGAAACCCTAAAGGATAATTAAGAGAGTATGAGGAATCTTTGTAGAATAATGAATAAGGATGGTGCTTAAGTGACTGATGAAATGGATGTGAGGAGAGTGTGAAGGGAATAGTTTGAAAATCTCCATAGCATTGACAGTAATAAAAGTAATAAGAGCGAATGTACGTGGTTTTGATGTTGTAAGAAGTTATCGGTATTTTGGGGAGTAGGTAATAGGTAGAGTGAGAAAGTTGAAGAATGGTAAATCAGTAGATATAGATGGAATTACTGGTGAAATGATTAGGAATGGAGGCGAGAGTGTGATTGACTGAATATGGAAGTTATGCAACAAAGTGTTTGTGGAGGGACGAGTTTAGAAGGATTGGAGGAGAGCAGTAATAGTGCCCTTATATAAGGGTAATGGAGGTAAGGGGGACTTATAGGAACTATAGAGGAATTAGGTTATTGAGTGTTGTAGGAAAGATATACATGCTGGTATTTTAAATGAAAGAGTGCGTTGAGTGATTGAGGGACTGAATATCAAAGAACAAGGTGTATTTAGAAGTGGCAGAGAAGAAGAATACATTGTATTTCGGTTTTATGTACCTGCAAAACAAGTGAATGACAGGATCAACAGGGAAGCTCTGTGTCAGGTGTTAGTGGTATACGGTATTGGGGGTTGGCTTCTGAATGGAATCAAAAGTATGTATGTCAAAAGTGAAGTGTGTACAAAAATAGATTGAGTGGAAAGTGAATGGTCTAATATTACTAGCGGAGTGAGGTTGGGATGTGTTATGTCTCCATGGCTATTTAATTTGTATATAGATTGGGTGATAAAAGAATTAAAGGTAGTGGTGGTAAGGGAAGGTGTTAAAATGATGAGGAATGGAAGATAGTGGAGGATACCCTGCCTATTGTTCACTAATGATTTGGTTTTGGGTTTCTAATCTGAAGAAAGTTTGAGAGAATTGGTAGAGGAGTTTGGCAGGATGTTTAAAAGATAGGTTTTGAAAGCAAATATAAGTAAGATGGTATTGGGGTAAGGAGAGTGCGCGGTGTGAAATCATGTTGGACGGTGAGGAATTGAAACAAGTATTTGAGTTTAAATGTAGGCTATATATTGGATGAAAAGGGAAAATATGATGCAGAGTGTGGTAGAAAAGTTGTCAATGGTTTGAAGTTTGCTAGTGCGATTAAATCCATGGAGAATGTAAAGGGACTAAGCCTTGAGCGCGTTAGCGTTCTGTAAGAGAGTATGGTGCTACCGATGTAAATGTATATTTGTGAAACTATGGTGTGGAATAGGAATTATAGATTTAAGGTTCAATTTGTTCAGATGGATATTCTTTGGGTGTGCGTTATGTGTGAGGAGAATTGATAAAACGAGGAATAAACGTGTCAGGGAGTTGTGTAGTGTGAAGAATGACGTAAATGAGAGAATAGATGAGATTATATTAAGATGGTTTGGTCATACGATAAGGATGGATGATAATCAATTGGTTAAGCATATGTATAGTGGTGAGTGTGCTGGGAGTGGATTAAATCAGTAAAAAAGGGTCTGAAGAAAAGGAATGTGAATTTGACAGAAGCGAGAAGAAATGTGCATAATATGAGTTAATGGCGGGGATTTGTGGAGGGTCTGGTCCAGGGGATAAACCCTACATTGACAAGATACCACAGTGGGGGATCCGTCGCGGTGTTGTGAAGCGCTATGGTGGATTTTTGGCTGTTACGAGGCTCGTATTTAAAGGAATGAAAAGAAGGTGTATGGGGGCTTCCTTTCGACTTAAGTCTGGCTCTTCTAAGTAACTATTCTCTTTTCGTGCATGTTACACACCCTACCCCAATCAGTGGAAACTGATAGGAAAATAAAAAGTCGATATATATTATATATATAATATATCGATAGTTTATAATGTGGGGTAAAATATATATATATATACTATATCTATATATTATTTTTATATATATTATATATATATATTATTATAATCGAGTTTATATGTGGGGTAAGATGTTTATTTATATATATATATTATATATATATATATATATATATATATATATATATAATCTATATTATATATATATCACTATTATATATTATATATATATATTTATATATATATTATATATATATATATTCTATATATATATATATATATATATATATTATATATATATATATATGTTAATTATTATTATATATATATATATATATATATATTATATATATATTATATATTATAATTATAATATATATATATATTAATATATATATATATTATATATATATATATATATTATATGACGCTCTCCCCCCACATCGACCAAATCACTTCTCCAACCCGACGTAAACTAAACACCCTCCGAACCCTTTCCAAACACAGCGACAGGAAACACACTCACCACTACTTATAAACAACTCCTTAGAAAATCTAAGCTGTGCTCAAGCATGGTTCCAACATCTCAAATCGAACAACAATAAATTGGCAAATTCTTTTCAAAACACGCCCTCAGAAATTTCACGGTGCACAAAAACCACCCAATCCAACATTTACACGACGAAACTTCCATCCTCCCCATCTCCACGAACTGGAAGATGGTGGGGACTCAATTCTATCAGAAAACACATAATCCATCCCACCCTTGTTCGACAATTCTATACACTGACTAGAAAATAAAAAAAAGAAAGAAAAGAAAAAAAAACAAAAAAGACCCAAAAAGGGCCCTCCTAAAAAAAACAAAAAAGCACAAAAAAAAAAAAAAAAAAAAAAATTTTTTAAAACTAAATCCCTCCCTTCTTCAACAGCTATTCTATTCAACACTTACAACATAATTCCTCCTCCCTCCAATAGGTCATGGATTACGCATATCCATACACATCTAACCACACATACTTAAACCCGCACCAAATAACAATTTACTAAACACCCCCTCCCCAAAACCTTTCCCTAGAGAAGAAACGCTGTCCAGAAGAGGCCAAATAACCTCGCCCGGAGCAGATCAGGGTCACCACACAAGAGTCATACAATATCATTGTTGATGTAAACTAGATAACTCTCCCACTTGCACCAGATGTCATAATTCCCAAGACACAATAGAGCACCTCCTTCTTGGGTGCTCTGCTCTCGACCCCCACGCCGACTTCTCTATATCTTCTCTCCTCGACCTGTGGAACCGCCGGTGGCGGCAGCCGGCTCATGGAGGCAGTGTGGGGCGCCTCCATTTAGGTGGGCCAGGGGGCAGAAGTAAGTAAGTAGTATATATATATTATATATATATATATATATATATATAATATTAATATATATATATATATTATTATATATAATATATTATATATATATATCAGTATGTATATTATATATATATATATATATAATATATTTTTATATATTATAAATACATATATATATTTTAACTATATTATACATTTAAAATTATATAAATTCTATAATTTATATCTGAAATAGAATCTTCTGGATTTAAACTTTTAGAGGGACGTATTTGTCAAGAGCTTCCTTTTAACAAATTGGACGAATTTTCATTCTGTTCTTTTGTCAAGCTTGAAGGACTTAAGTTTAAATTTTTTCATTACAAAAGAATAATTACCCTTAGAGATGCAGATTCCTTTATTGCACTTGGTAGGTGTTAGTCATCATACAATGCAAAAATTGTTCCAACGATGCAAGAACAAATGAAAGTATTTCACAACAAATTTTCACCACAAATTGCTTATTCGAAAGTACCTTCAACAATTTATTTTCCCAATAGGAATATAATTTAAAAAATTTGTAGTTTTTCGTTGGGATATTTTTTGCAGCTATATCTATTTTTATCTATCTATCTATCTATCTATCTATCTATCTATCTATCTATCTATCTATCTAATTTATTATATATATATATATAAAATATATATATATTTATTTATATATTTGAAAATATACAAAATTCTTCGCTTATATATATATATTATATTTATATATGTATGTACAAGTATAGTCTTTAAAAAATGCTTTTATAATCTTTATTATAATTGTAAAGCTAGAAGAACTCTTTGGAGCAAAAGCTATTGTTATGGAGGAGAAACAGCTCCACCCGTTATGTGGTATTTGTAAGTAACGGTAAATGGCTTCATATTTTTAGATTAACATACTATTTTTACCTTTTTTAATGTTATTTAAATTGAAACAGCCAATAGAACGTCTCTCTCCTACCGGCTAGAGCTGGTATCGGAGGGAAGACGCCAGTTAGGCTACAACAACTGAGCCATTAACAAGT
>JABUQX010003189.1:0-2500 GCA_015478945.1 Trachelipus rathkii
AAATTTTACTAAAAATGACTTGAATCAATAGATCATGATTGGATAGATCACAGATCAATAGATCAATAGATTATGGTTTAGAAGAAGTGTAGGTTGGGTGGTTCGATTTACTGATTTACTGAATTTACTGCTTTAAAACATGACAATTTTACTAAAAAACATGACTTGATCAATAGATCAAATAGATCAAATAGATCCACGGAAGGGCAGTGTGGTATGACCAGTTTGATTTACTGATTTACTGCTTTTGATTTACTGCTTTACTGCTTTACGTCTTTATTGATTTCCTGATTTACTGCTTTAGGGTATGTAAAACATACCAATTTAATAAAAAAATATGACTTGAATCAATAGATCAATAGATCAATAGATCAATAGATCATGGAAGGGTAGGAGGGTATGGAGGACAGTTTGATCTTACTGATTTACTGATTTACTGCTTTTAGGGTATGTAAACATAACAATGTTAATACAATATGAACTTGAATCAATAGGATGCAATAGATCATGGTAAGGGTAGGAGGGTGGCTGGAGGGTAGTTTGATTTACTGATTTACTGCTTTACTGATTTACTGATTTACTGATTTACTGCTTTAGGTTATGCAAAAAATACAAATTTTTTAAGTTATAAACATAAAAAGTATAAAAGTTTTGTTTTGTTATACAAAATATGATTTGAATCAATAGATCAATAGATCAATAGATCAATAGATCAATAGATTCACTGGATGGTTAGGAGGGTAGTTTGATTACTGTTTACTGATTTACTGCTGTTAGGGTAATGTAAAAATACATTTTTTTAAGTTAATAAACATAAAAAGAATAAAAGTTTTGTTTTGTTATACAAAATATGACTTGAATCAATAGATCAATAGATCAATAGATCAATAGATCACGGATGGGTAGGAGGGTAGTTTGATTTACTGATTTACAGCTTTAGGGTATGTAAAAAGAATAAAAGTTTTGTTTTGTTATACAAAATATGACTTGAATCAATAGATCAATAGATCAATAGATAATGGAAGGGTAGGAGGGTGGCAGGAGGGTAGTTTGATTTACTGATTTACTGATTCAGGCCTTACTGTTTGATTTACTGATATTAGGGTATGTAAACAACACACCAATTTTAGTAAAAATATGACTTGAATCAATAGATCAATAGATCAATAGATCAATAGATCATGGAAGGGTAGGAGGGTATGGAGGACAGTTTGATTTACTGATTTACTGATTTACTGCTTTAGGGTATGTAAAAACGTAACAATTTTAATACAAAATATGACTTGAATCAATAGATCAATAGATCAATAGATCAATAGATCAATAGATCATGGAAGGGTAGGAGGGTGGCTGGAGGGTAGTTTGATTTACTGATTTACTGATTTACTGCTTTACTGACTTGCTGCTTTACTGATTTACTGCTTTAAGGTATTAAAAACACACCAATTTTAATAAAAAATATGACTTGAATCAATAGATCAATAGATCAATAGATCAATCGATCATGAAGGGTAGCAGGGTATGGAGGACAGTTTGATTTACTGATTTACTGATTTACTGCTTTAGGGTATGTAAAAACGTAAATTTGCAAGTTATAAACTTAAAAAGAATAATTTTTATTTATTTTTTTTTATTATTTTGTAATTTTTAAATATTTTTTTTTTTTTTATTTTGTAATTTTAAATATTTTTTTTGTTTTTTTTTAAATTTAAATTTTTTTTTCTGCATCGAGGATACATTATAAGAAAGATGTATACCAAGTTTCGTCGTTCTATGTTAATATTTCAGGTTTGGTATCAGTGATATGTTAGAAAAAGTGTTGTACGGCTATTTAACCCCATAATATGATGTGGGTACCTTATATGAAGGGTGTATACCAAGTTTCGTTGTTCTATGTCAATATTTCAGGTTTGGGGGCTGGAGTCCCCCCCTTTTGGTGTGTACGGCTATTTAACTCCATATTTGATGTGGGTACCTTATATGAAGGGTGTATACCAAGTTTCGTCGTTCTATGTCAATATTTCAGGTTTTGGGGGCTGGAGACCCGCCCCCTTTGGGTGTGTAGGCTTTTAACTCCATAATATGAATTTGGGTACCTATATGAACGGGTGTATACCAGTTTCAGCCCTTCTCGTCCAATATCTCAGTTTGGAGGCTAGACCCCTATGGGGTGCAGTTGGCCACGTAACCTGTCTACGACGAGGTTAACGTCAGCCCCCCTATGGGGTGTCAACGTTTGAGAGAGATACATGTGAAACTCTATCCGTTACTAAGTGGGTGTGGTGGCGGTGCGGTTGGCGGTATGGTGTTGTGCTGTGCTGGTGGCGTGCGGTTGCGGCTGCGGTTACAAGCTTGTGGGGCTTAAACGGTTTATAATAAATATATATATATAATATATTTTAATTTTATTTTTTTTTTTTTATTTTTTTTTTTTTTAATTTTAATTTTTTTTTTTTTTTTTTTTTTTTTTTTTTTTTTTTTTTTTTTTTTTTTTTTTTTT
>JABUQX010003189.1:7500-12500 GCA_015478945.1 Trachelipus rathkii
CACACACCAACACACTCACGCAAACACACACACATACTACACACACACACACACAGACGCACACATACACACGCACCACTCATCTCTCACACACACACACACCCACAACACACAAACACACACAACACAACCACATACACACACACACAGTCACACACACCACACACATATATATATATATTATATATATATATATATATTATATATTACTATATATATATATATATATAATTATATATATATTATATAATATATTATTATATATAATATATATATATATATATATATATATATATATATGGTCAGCTTCTAGAAGAGGACCAATCCATATCTAAAAAACTAAAATAGCTACAGGGAAAAGGAATACATTTTTGGAATGCTTGTAAAATTTTAGTTTAAAAAAAAAATTAGTTTTTATTTTAAAAATTAGAGTATGTGAGGGGGAAGCCAATTTATCTCTATGGAGCATAAATAAGCCTTTTTTTTAAACTAAAGAATACACCAAGGGAATACCGCACCGATGGCAGGAGTCGGGGTCTCTCGGCTTCCGGGGACCTACGGGGTAAACTATTTTCTCCCCTCTGGGGTCTCCGGAATCACCACTCTTTGGTATTTGGGTGTCGTGGGGGTTCCTCCGCCCCTCCCCTACGGGGTATGGAAAACGTCCCCCCCTGTGCTCCCCGTCGGCTTGAGACCCCTAATTGCCGTAGTTTTTTAGATATTATTATTTTTTTTTTACATTTTTCCTAACTAAAATTTCACCAGCATTCCAAAAATGTATTCCTTTTCCCTGTATCTTCGAGAGGCTGGCCCCTATATATATATATATATATATATATATTATTTTTCTTATAGAGTGTCTTATATATATATATATATATATATATATATATATATATATATATATATATATATATATATATATATATATATATATATATATATATATTTTATAATTATATAAAATATATATATATATATATATATCCTTTATTGAAAGCAATAAAAAAAAATAGAATCGGAATGGTTGTAACGCTATCTGAAATTATTTATTTGAGGAATTTTGGGGGAATTTTTTCAATTTTCAATTTAATAAAAAATATATGCAATAAAAATTAATCTATAGCACGGTAATACTGTTATGGTTGTTGAAATCCTTCATAATTAAGTTATAAAATGCCGTTAGCATGAAGTTTGTCAGATCTTAAATTTTGGAGTAATTGTTATCAGTAGAATTTTTTTTTTGGTACGAAAATACTTAGAAGTGCAGAACTCGAAAATTTCGAGGTGTGTGGAAATACTGTTATGGTTGTTGAAATCCTCCATAATTAAGTTATAAAATGCCGTTAGCATGAAGTCTGTCAGGTCTTAAATTTTGGAGTAATTGGCAGCAGTAGATTTTTTTTTGGTACAAAAATACTTAGAAGTGCAGAACTCGAAAATTTCGAGGTGTGTGGAAATACTGTTATGGTAGTTGAAATCCTTCATAATTAAGTTATAAAATGGCGTTAGCATGAAGTCTGTCAGGTCTTAAATTTTGGAGTAATTGGCAGCAGTAGATTTTTTTTTTGGTACGAAAATACTTAGAAGTGCAGAACTCGAAAATTTCGAGGTGTGTGGAAATACTGTTATGGTTGTTGAAATCCTTCATAATTAAGTTATAAAATGGCGTTAGCATGAAGTCTGTCAGGTCTTAAATTTTGGAGTAATTGGCAGCAGTAGATTTTTTTTTGTTACGAAAATACTTAGAAGTGCAGAACTCGAAAATCTCGAGGTGTGTGGAAATACTGTTATGGTTGTTGAAATCCTTCATAATTAAGTTATAAAATGCCGTTAGCATGAAATCTGTCAGGTCTTAAATTTTGGAGTAATTGGCAGCATAGCTGTAGATTTTTTTTTTGGTACGAAAATACTTAGAAGTGCAGAACTCGAAAATTTCGAGGTGTGTGGAAATACTGTTATGGTTGTTAAAATCCTTCATAATTAAGTTATAAAATGCCGTTAGCATGAAGTCTGTCAGGTCTTAAATTTTGGAGTAATTGGCAGCAGTAGATTTTTTTTTGTTACGAAAATACTTAGAAGTGCAGAACTCGAAAATTTCGAGGTGTGTGGATGAAATACTGTTATGGTTGTTGAAATCCTTCATAATAAGTTATAAAATGCCGTTAGCATGAAGTCTGTCAGGTCTTAAATTTTTGAGTAATTGGCAGCAGTAGATTTTTTTGGTACGAAAATACTTAGAAGTGCAGAACTCGAAAATTTCGAAGTGTGTGGAAATACTGTTATGGTTGTTGAAATCCTTCATAATTAAGTTATAAAATGCCGTTAGCATGAAGTCTGTCAGGTCTTAAATTTTGGAGTAATTGGCAGCAGTAGATTTTTTTTTGGTACGAAAATACTTAGAAGTGCAGAACTCGAAAATTTCAAGGTGTGTGGAAATACTGTTATGGTTGTTGAAATCCTTCATAATTAAGTTATAAAATGCCGTTAGCATGAAGTTTGTCAGGTTTTAAATTTTGGAGTAATTGGCAGCAGTAGATTTTTTTTGTCGTACGAAAATACTTAGATGTGCAGAACTCGAAAATTTCGAAGTGTGTGGAAATACTGTTATGGTTGTTGAAATCCCTTCATAATTAAGTTATAAAATGCCGTTAGCATGAAAGTCTGTCAGGTCTTAAATTTTGGAGTAATTGGCAGCAGAAAGATTTTTTTTTTTTGGTACGAAAATACTTAGAAGTGCAGAACTCGAAAATTTTGAGGTGTGTGGAAATACTGTTATGGTTGTTGAAATCCTTCATAATAAGTTATAAAATGCCGTTAGCATGAAGTCTGTCAGGTCTTAAATTTTTGAGTAATTGGCAGCAGTAGATTTTTTTTTTGGTACGAAAATACTTAGAAGTGCAGAACTCGAAAATTTCGAGGTGTGTGGAAATACTGTTATGGTTGTTGAAATCCTTCATAATTAAGTTATAAAATGCCGTTAGCATGAAGTCTGTCAGGTCTTAAATTTTGGAGTAATTGGCAGCAGTAGATTTTTTTTTGTACGAAAATACTTAGAAGTGCAGAACTCGAAAATTTCGAGGGGTGTGGAAATACTGTTATGGTTGTTGAAATCCTTCATAATTAAGTTATAAAATGCCGTTAGCATAAAGTCTGTCAGGTCTTAAATTTTTTGGAGTAATTGGCAGCAGTAGATTTTTTTTTTTGAGTACGAAAAAATACTTTAGAAGTGCAGACTCGAAATTTCGAGTGTGTGAAATAACTGTTATGTGTGTTGAAATCCTTCATAATTAAGTTATAAAATGCCGTTAGCATGAAGTCTGTCAGGTCTTAAATTTTGGAGTAATTGGCAGCAGTAGATTTTTTTTCTCTTACGAAAATACTTAGAAGTGCAGAACTCGAAAATTTCGAAGTGTGTGGAAATACTGTTATGGTTGTTGAAATCCTTCATAATTAAGTTATAAAATGCCGTTAGCATGAAGTCTGTCAGGTTTTAAATTTTGGAGTAATTGGCAGCAGTAGATTTTTTTCGGTACGAAAATACTTAGAAGTGCAGAACTCGAAAATTTCGAGGTGTGTGGAAATACTGTTATGGTTGTTGAAATCCTTCATAATTAAGTTATAAAATGCCGTTAGCATAAAGTCTGTCAGGTCTTAAATTTTGAGTAATTGGCAGCAGTAGATTTTTTTTCTGGTACGAAAGTACTTTAGAAGTGCAGAAGTTCGAAAATTATCGAAGTTGTGTGGAATACTGTTATGGTTGTTGAAATCCTTCATAATTAAGTTATAAAATGCCGTTAGCATGAAGTCTGTCAGGTCTTAAATTTTGGAGTAATTGGCAGCAGTAGATTTTTTTTTTGGTAAGAAAATACTTAGAAGTGCAGAACTCGAAAATTTCGAGGTGTGTGGAAATACTGTTATGGTTGTTGAAATCCTTCATATTAAGTTATAAAATGCCGTTAGCATGAAGTCTGTCAGGTCTTAAATTTTGGAGTAATTGGCAGCAGTAGATTTTTTTTTTTTGGTACGAAAATACTTAGAAGTGCAGAACTCGAAAATTTCGAGGTGTGTGGAAATACTGTTATGGTTGTTGAAATCCTTCATAATTAAGTTATAAAATGCCGTTAGCATGAAGTCTGTCAGGTCTTAAATTTTTGAGTAATTGGCAGCAGTAGATTTTTTTTTTTTGGTACGAAAATACTTAGAAGTGCAGAACTCGAAAATTTCGAGGTGTTTGGAAATACTGTTATGGTTGTTGAAATCCTTCATAATTAAGTTATAAAATGCCGTTAGCATGAAGTCTGTCAGGTCTTAAATTTTGGAGTAATTGGCAGCAGTAGATTTTTTTTTTGGTACGAAAATACTTAGAAGTGCAGAACTTGAAAATTTCGAGGTGTGTGGAAATACTGTTATGGTTGTTGAAATCCTTCATAATTAAGTTATAAAATGGCGTTAGCATGAAATCTGTCAGGTCTTAAATTTTTGAGTAATTGTCAGCAGTAGATTTTTTTTTTGGTACGAAAATACTTAGAAGTGCAGAACTCGAAAATTTCGAGGTGTGTGGAAATACTGTTTTATGGTTGTTGAAATTCTTCATAATTTATTTATAAAATGCCGTTAGCATGAAGTCTGTCAGGTCTTAAATTTTGGAGTAATTGGCAGCAGTAGATTTTTTTTTTGGTACGAAAATATTTAGAAGTGCAGAACTCGAAAATTTCGAGGTGTGTGGAAATACTGTTATGGTTTTTGAAATCCTTCATAATTAAGTTATAAAATGCCGTTAGCATGAAGTCTGTCAGGTCTTAAATTTTGGAGTAATTGGCAGCAGTAGATTTTTTTTTGGTACGAAAATACTTAGAAGTGCAGAACTCGAAAATTTCGAGGTGTGTGGAAATACTGTTATGGTTGTTGAAATCCTTCATAATTAAGTTATAAAATGCCGTTAGCATGAAGTCTGTCAGGTCTTAAATTTTGGAGTAATTGGCAGCAGTAGATTTTTT
>JABUQX010003189.1:17500-27353 GCA_015478945.1 Trachelipus rathkii
CAAAAGGAATTAAATTAAAAAACCTAATATGCTTACCCTTTTAGATTACATTGATATGTACTATGTAGCCTAATAAATACGCCATGTGAATGTGTACAACCAACTAACAGCTAGCATATGGAGGTTATGTCATAACCTACAAATTATGCGTAATAATGTGTATTGAAAGTATAACGTTCAGAGTGCTTTGTTTAGTCAGAGCCATACATTTGGAACATACGTGACCAGTATACGCAGGAAGAAAAGCGTGAACATGTTGAAGGTGTACATTACGCAAAAACATGAATGCTCGCGGAGCTGCTGCAGAATATTGGAACAACGTTATCCACATCGACGACCGCCGAGCCACATGGCATTCCATAGAGTTTACAGACGGTTTCAAGGTACAGGGTCGATAGTTCAACCCCCTCATCACATACGGGAGGGTTGGTGGTCGTTTCCGTACATTCGACATCGAACTGGACGTTCTGCTATACACCCCAGAAAACAAGTCCTCATTACGACCAGGCTAGTTCGGTCTTGGGAATATCGGAGGAAACCATACGACGGATTCGTGTTGCCATACAACATGTATCCATATAGGCCATTACAACATTTTGCATGGTTTGCATCGTGGAGAACAAAAAGCGTGGCTGGGATTCCTGGCTGTCATTAATTGCCTTCTAATGGATGTACCGGACTTATTTGAAAATATCTTATGGACCGATGAATCTCGCTTTACCAATAACGGTATGTATAACAGGTGGAACTTCAGAAATTGGGCGGAAACAAACTCCCGTCTAACATTCACTAATAATCACTAGGTCTCATACTCATCAACGTTTGGTGTGGTATACTCAATAGTAGGATTATCGGGCCTTAGTTCTTCGAGGAAAATTTGACAGGACAGCGTTACCTCCATTTCCTGCAGACCGTCCTTGTTGACCTCCTGAGTGATATACCTTTAAGAAACAACGAAGAATATATTATTAACATGATGGGTGCCCAGCACATAATGCAGCTATAGTGACGACCTACCTCGACAGAACCTTTCCGGGAAGATGGATCAGAAGATCTGGTCCATTTCCATGGCCTGCGCGTTCACCACACTTAACACTACTGGACTACTTTCTGTGAAGGGTATCTCAAACATTTTACCGGTACGCTAGGTTTTAAGTACCAGTACCTTCGCCCGATGATGTTTGCCGTCGCAATAACACAAACCGCATGTAGGGAATCAACCCTGAGTCCACTGACATTGGCATGCAATGAAATCTGGCGCCAGAGGGCTGAGGCATGTATTCGCCTGGATGGAGCGTCTTCGAACAACATTGTAAATACTGTATGTACACAAGTTGAAACGACCTGACATTCTTCTCCCATTTCTTGCATGCTGTGGATAAGATTCATAGGTGTAAATTTTTATGATACTATTAACAACGTTATTACATTACATGTATCGATATTATGAGCTGTCTTGGAAACCATTGTTTCTTCAACTTTTTCACATTCACGTTTAAAACTATTGTTGGTAACATTGACGCCGTTATGGTACAAACGCGTGAAACACACCCATTCGACATTCGCATGTTTGTGCACGGTTTTCGTATTACGCGTGCGCAGACACCAACATAACATATCCCCTCCTTAATGAATTAAATAATCGAACTTATATTCCTACACATTTTCATACTTAAACATCCTGTACAGTGATACACCGCTGTAACATAACTCGTGAGACACCCTGTATATATATATATATATATATATATAATATTATCATAATATATATATATATATATATATATATATATATATATATATATATTATATATATATATATATTATATATATATATATATATATAGTATATAGTATATATATAGGCAGCATCCCAAAAGACAACATGCAGTGTAACTAAAAAAAAAACTAACAAGCTACACGAAAATTAAATATCATTTATTAATAGGAGACTTTTTTACCCATTGAAATAAAAAAAAAAAAAGCAAAAACGCTTTTTAAAAATTTAAAATTGTTGAAAAATGTTGGAAAACTTTGTATAATAATTACCGTTTTTTGACAATACGAAGGAAATCGAGTACTCCGAGGAGCGCGCAAGTGCCGAATGTTTGATTTTTTTTATTTTAAACTAAAGGAAACCCCACGGGTAAACAACAAAAATGGACAGAGTCGGGGTTTCTCGGCACCTACCGGCTCGAACCCCTATAAAAGGAAAAAAAAAATAAACAGCAAATAAAACAAACACTATTTGGTATCCTTGCTCTTCGATTACTGCAGAATGGAAGGTTTGAGAGAACGTACGCTTGCCAGACCTAAGATCTATACTTAATATTTAAGGTTTATAATTAAATATTAGAATAAAAATTAACTTTTTTAAAGTTGTCATCGATTGAAATTGGCTTGCTTAAATCAACATGTTATTTACTTTCTGTAGCGTTATAGTTTTAAAGTTACTGCGATGGGGCTAAATTCGGGAATGCCTGGCATATATATATATATATATTATATATATATATATATATATTATATATATATATAATAGTATATATAATATATAATATATATATATATTATATTTATATATATATAATATTATATATATATATATATATATACTATATATATACCGGGGTAAAGGTATAGCGACAGGACTCCACATATTTTCTGAAACAAATTCTAAGTCCAAAACAATATATTGATATGGTATATTTAGGTCTATATATTACTATTATATTACGTATTTATATTATATATTATTAGTTTTTATTATATTATATTATTATATATTATAATTAATAATTATATTAATATATCGAATATTAATGATTTTGGACTTAGAATTTTTTTCAGAAAATATGTGGAATCCTGATGCTGATTTACCTTTACCATATAACGGTATATATAGTATAACAGACTGCCGGATAATCCGACCGGATATCGGTAATCCGGTTTAACTTCCAGCCGGATATCCGGTATCCGGCTATCCCGCTAATTCACTATCCGGCCCATTCCCTAATATATATATATTATTATATTATATAAATATATATATATATATATATATAATATATTATATTATATATACTATATATATATATTATAATAATAATATATATATATATATATTATATATAAATATATATTATATATTATATATATATATTAAAAATAGTATATATACATTTCTAATTGAATATAAAAATGAAAATAAATATGTATATGTGTATATGCAGTTGATATATGAGCCGACTGCGGTGGAGAATGGATGCATTAAAAAGAGAGTGGAAAAAGAAAAAGAAAGATTAGAAGAAAGGAATGTAGGAGAGATGAATCCAAGAAAGCACAAGAGGCTTGACGAGGATTGAAGTTTGAGTGCTGGTAAAGGAGATGGTTCCTGAGAGAACATTTGTTCAGACTGTGATGAAACTTTTTAGAAAAAGTAATTACATATAGTAATTACAAATTTATAAAATTTAAAACAAAAATAAAAAATTTTAAAATCTATTTTTAATATAACGGAAGGAGCACCAAAATTTTAAACTTTATTCTTTTTGATATAACAAAAGTTAATTAAATTAATAAATGGACCAACACCATTTTGGATTTAGTTATTTGCATTCTTATAAAGAAGAATGGAGATCGGTGGATCTGGCTCGTTATAAGTCAAGGAAGAATGGATCAAAGCACCATCAATTGGCCTTTCTGGTTAGCTCAGCGGTTTTAGATCACTCGCCAACTAAAGCAAAGACCCAGGTTCGTCACTGGTCGGGTGTGTGAGTGTGAGCTGTTCTCTCTTGCTTGGCTCCGTCATTGCTCAGACTTAAAAATTGAGCACACCCCCTCCTAGATTAGGGCTTTGCCCGTGAGTGGTGGTGGTAACTGTAAAAAAAAAAAAAAAAAAGTTATATATGTATGTATATATGTACCTATATATAGACAAACCTTTTAGAATTTATGGAATACATTACCGACTGCATTGACAGAGGAGATCCAGTTGATATTATATATTTAGACTTTAGCAAAGCTTTTGATAAGGTTCCCCACTAAGGCTGATGAAGAAGTTATTCCATTGTGGTATAGGTGGAGCGGTACATGGTTGGATTAAAGAATGGTTGTAGAATAGAAAACATTGTGTACAACTAAATGGCAATAAATCATCATGGGAAATATTTAGTGAAGAGTGGTGTCCCACAAGGTTCAGTGCTGGGGCCACTATTGTTGCTCATATATATAAATGAATTAGACCAGGGACTTAAATGCAAGGTTTCTAAGTTTGCAGATGTATAAAGATTCAAAATGATCTTGATAAACTTCTTGGGTGGGCAGATAAGTGGCAAATGAATTTTAATAGTAAAAGGTGTAAGGTTCTTCACCTAGATTATTCAAATAAAAGTTTTAACTACAATATGAATGGGGATTCGCTTGAGTCTTTAGACCAAGAAAATTTGCATGAGCATGTTTTAGACTTGTGTGTATAAAGTGATTGACAAGCCCTTGGGTGCTTTGTGGATTTGCATGGGCATGTTGTTTGGTGATTGGCTCTGTTGGCTTGACTGGGACAGTCTTGATAGGCCTGTGTGGCTTCTTACTGTCTTTTTATTTCTAATGTTCTAATTTATATATGTATATATGTGTATATTTAATAAAAATAAATAAATATTAAATAAATAAGTGATAAATTGATAATACCAGTATTATTAATAATAATAAAAAAATGTAAGGTATTGTGCATAATGTAAATTAATAGAAGTACCAGCATATTTCTTTGTAAATTGAATTGCTGGATATACTTAGGGGAAAAAAAAAAAAAAAGATTATTTAATACTTTTTGGGTCTATAACATTTTTTCCTGAAGATGTCACTTTTTTTTTTTTTAAAGTACTTTATTTAAGTTTATTACAACTGATATAGAGTCTGCTTTGATTTTTATAAAAATTGGTGATAGTGCGGTTCTGCCCGACTATTACCAAAATTTTTATTCCAATATAATTTATGCAAATTACATAAATCCAAAAATGTTAATTTGGATTTTTCTAATTTAATGTGAAACAAGACTATTCAATGATAACAGTCCCATATTTTAATACAAAAAGGTTAGACTGAGTTATATTTAACTCTGAATCTTTTAAAAAATATTAGTATCTCTGATATTTGTTATTTTAAAACTTAATCTGATATTTAAGTGAAACATTGATAATTTTTTTAGTTCCTGTGAAAAACTTCTTATCCTTACTCTATTAGAATTATAATAAAAATGTACGGAAATGTATTAAAAACTCGCTAATAGATAGTGGAAGACCAGTTTTATATTAAATTAAACAAAAATCCTAAAAAAAGTCATAAAATTCTTAGTAGTATCATACACGGATGGCACCATTTTGAAAATTGATAGACTGATATAGGGATAATTGATATTAAATATTTCAATATTTAATGATAAAAATCAATGGTAACAAAGTGTCTACACATATACAAAAGGTAACTCACCCGATGTTTCCTTGTTGATCAATCTTGTTTAATGGTAAAAAGGAAAACATACTTTTAGTACTAAGTATCCGATAGATACTTATGATGATAACTATTTACACTACTAATTATTTGTGGTACCTATACCTTTAATAGTTCTATACTCCTGTACAGGTAACAACTCAAGTACTAACAGGTTGCCAATATCGGAAGGTGCACCCCCTAAACTGACCAAATTATACAAGTGTACATACAAGTACGTTACCATACAAGAAACACGTCTTTTACTAGGTAACCACAATTACTTTTCACTACACTAATCACATTTCACTTCTCTAGAGATCCAAATGTCATCTCTACACAATTACATTTACTTTTGACTACTAATTACTGAAATGATAATAAAATAATAAATAATAAACAAAGAAACATTGAGTTTGCTTCTACTGCCGACTTGGTTGACATTTTAACTAAAGGAAACCACATCCGTCCCTCTACTTCTCTTCTTCTTCCACAGTTCTCACATACTTCATTGGATAGGAAAGGAAAAGGAAACACAAGGACATCTCTCACAACCTAGGAAAAGAAACAGACACAAAACTTATCATTTAACTACTATTATTAATATACAGTAAAATTGTAAAATTACATTAGACATAGCCTCCCGTAGTTTCCATCTTCCATGTATTCAAATTCAAGAAAATTTATTTATTTCAATGTATTGGAATTTGAGTTATTAATATACAATACCATAAATGTATCATCAATCTAAAGCCTAACTTCATAAATTGGGTATAGAAATTACTTTTTAGACTAAAATATTTAGTTTTTTGAGTTTTTTATATATATAGGTTTTGTTTTTGTAAGAAGTTATGGAAATATTTGACATGTTTATTCTTGAAGACTTTGATTAGATATCATAATGCAGAATTTTTAGGAAAGTATTTTTGTTCTGGTTTACAGTGTGTTAATATTAGAAATTATGAATATTTTTGTTAAAATAAATAAGAAATGGATATCAAGTCTGAAATTAAAGAAGAATTAGATTTAGAAAATTACTGCTATCAGCAAAGTTCTCAGGTTGGTTAATATATATATATATAATATATATAATATATATATATATATATATATATATATAATATATATATATATCATATATATATATAAATTTATATATATAATAATATATAGATATATATATATATATATAACCGGTATATATATATATATTAATATAATATATATTATATATATGATATATATATATATATATATATAAATATATATATATAATATATATATATATATATATATTATATATAATTATACCGGTATATAATATATATATACCAGTATTAATATATAGTAGTGAAACAGTTCTGGATCTAGTAAGTAATAGGAGGATATTCATCTTTCGTTAAAGTTTTAATATTTTATTCAATTTTTAATTATTACATTATACAATCCTTATTATTTTAATATTTAACAAATTTTGTTCTAACAGTTAAGGGCAGCCAGAAAAGAAAACGTGATAAAAGCATCAGAACTGCGATTAATATGTAGAAAGTTTTTGTTATGCATCAACATCTTGATTTTGCTTCTAATTTCTTTAATAATAATAATAATAATAATAATAATAATAATAATAATAATAGTAAGGAAGTGGGTAGAATTAAGAGTAAGAAGTTAAGTGAACAAGGTAATAACAAGATATTTAAGAACGCTCACAAGCAAATCAGTTGAATGTGAACAAGTTGAAACTGAACAGAATCTGGAGAAATGAAGGAAGCGGTTGTAAGCAGTGCAAAAGAAGTATTGGATTGCCTTTAAAAGTTAGGAGGATAATGATTAACTGTTGAGTGGTGGAATGAAAAAGTGATGCAAGCGGTTTAAAGTAAAAAAGAATCATGGTGGAATGTACTAAAAACCAATGATGAGGTTTCAAAAGAAAGATGCTGGGAATTATATAAGGAGTAAATAAGGAATACTAAAAGCTACTGTACATACGCAGGAGGAAAAAAAAAGAGGTAGCTAAATGAACAGTTTGGAAGGAGGATGATGGGGACTTATAAGGGAATAGGAAGCTCTTTGGAAGGAAGCCGAGAAAGGTTTAAAGAATGAAATAAGGAATCTCGCTTAGAATAACGAATAGGGTGTGCTTTCATAACTGATGAAATGGATGTGAGGGCAGTGTGGAGGGAACACTTTCAAATCTGCATAATGTTGACAGTAATGAAGAGGTGTGATAGTGAATGTGTGTGGGTTTGATGACGCAAGAAGGAATAGGTATTTTGGAGATGAGGTCATTAGTAAGGAGGAGGTAATGGGTAGAGTGAAAAAGTTGACGTGTTATGTCTCCTTGGTTATTCAATTTGTATATGAATGGGGTTATGAAAGAATTAGAGGTGGGGGTGGCAGGGCATGCTGTTAGAATGATGGATAATGGAAGATAGTGGAAACTGGATGGTGCCCTACCTATTATATGCAGATAATTTGGTTTTGCTTATCGAATCTGAAGAGAGTTTGAGAGGATTGGTAGAAGATTTGGCAGGGTGTGTAGGAGAGACTATATTGAAATAAACGTAGATCAAGAGTAAGTTTATAGGTTCGTTGACGTGAGGACAGTCCTTCAGTGCGAAAGTTATGTTAAGATAGGTGTGCAGCTGGACAAGTGTCAGTGTTAAATATTTAGGGTATATGTTGGATGAAAAGAGAAGGGATGATGCAGAGTGTAGTAGGAAAGTTTGCAATGGCAGGAGGTGGCTGTTGCAATTAAATCAGTTGGTGGGTGTTAAAGGGATAAGTCTTTAGTGTTGCTTAGGGTCTTACAGAGGTATATTGTTGCCTGTGTAATTACAGTAGTGAGACTGTGGTCTGCGAATAAAGAGATAAGATCTAAAAGTACAATGATCTTTCAGAGGACAATCTTAGGTGGTGTTAGTGTGAGAAGAATGTGATAAAATGAGCCGAGTATGAACGTATTTAGAGAGTTGTTGGTGTGAAGAAAGGGAGTAAATGAGAAAATAAAGTGAAAGTACATTGAGGTGGTTTGGTCATATGGAAAAGGATGAATGAAAGTAGGTTGGTTAAGCGGATATTATGGGTGAGGGTGCGGAATCGACCGGCTGGCGAAGACATAAAAGAAAATGTGGATTGAATCAGTAAAGAGTACCTGGAGGAAGAGAAAAGAGGCGAGAAGAGAAGTGCATAATAGGAGTGAATCAGGTAAGGCTTTTTAATGAGAGGGAAATGGTTTGGTCCCAATTAGGGCCAAGATGAACCCCACCATTGATGAATGCCATAGTGGAGGTCCATCGCAGTTCCTGTGAAGATCTTGGGATGATTTTCTGACTGCGACGAGTTCTCACTAAAAAAGTATAAAGCTGGACTTTCTTTTTGACTTGCGTAATATTCTTTACTACTTCTCTGTTTCCGGTGCATGTTTAACGACACCTTAACCCCCAGATCATGGGGAGAGAAGGTGGCAATTAATAATAATAAAAATAATTAAAATAATAATAATATAATAATAATAATAATAATAATAATAAATAATCAATATATAAATAATATAAATTTTTAAAATTAATAATAAAGATTTATTTAATATTAAAATCATAATCATGGCTCACTTATATTTCAATTTAAATTTTTGGAATTTTAATATATAGTATCTTCAAAACATTGATTTTAAAAAATTTTAATATGCAGAGAACATGGACAGATATAACAAAATTCTAGTACTTTAAATTTTAGACACTTAAATTAGGAGCAACGATCACTAATCTTTCTCCAGATATTCATGTGTAATATTTCCTTACTTATCAGCAAAATATTGGCAAGAAATTGATGATGACGATTGAGAAAAAAATATGCCAATTTTGTTGATGACAATGATGATTAATCATCCCATTACTAATATATATATACTTACTTGGTAGACCTCGCTCCCCTCCATTGAGTAGCAGGTGATCTGAGATATGTACACCATGCAGCGCAAGAAGCCCAGCATTGTCTGATCAGACACAAGAGCTCGCAAAGTGACGTCTTGATCTTACGTCAAGTTAGCGAAGTCTAATAAAGAGATGGATCTTGCATCATCATTTGTCAGGGAGGGCATCTTTGACAGGTAGAGGGATGGGAGCGTTGATGTAATATAAATTTATATCTTGAAGGAGAGAGATCAGTAGACCAAAATGGATGAATTGGAGAGCCATTAACTTCTGGTTTGACAGTCACATGGTACAAATTTTGGGGGACGGGCCTGGAGAATAGTGGTATTTGGATATGCATAGATCACTTTTTTTGTTAATTGAGCGTGAATATGTTATATAGAGTTCTGGGGGACGCTGTATTATAATGTTAGAATAGTACATTCTCTGAA
>JABUQX010003190.1:5000-21930 GCA_015478945.1 Trachelipus rathkii
TGCCCATTGACTTGAGTACCTCATTACACCTATTCACAGCCTGTTGCAGATCTTAAGCTCTTGATGTTATCAATGTCGCATCATCCTCATAAACCAACGCATACTCCCTATTCTTCCCTATGCATTTCCTTTTAGCCAACTGTTCAGGTAAGGTGCAAAGAGAAACGGTAACTGCACACTTCGCTGTCTAAACACCCGTTTTCATTTTAAACAACTTCTCTCATCCTGTACATCTAACCCTATTTATTGGTTTTTCGTACACACTTTTAATGGCTGCTATAATTCAACAAACACCGGAACTAATAATAACATAGTAAATAGTAATAGTAATAATAATAGTAATAGTAATAGTAATAGTAATAGTAATAGTAATAGTAATAGTAATAGTAATAGTAATAGTAATAGTAATAGTAATAGTAATATTAATTGTAATAGTAATAGTAATAGTAATAGTAATAGTAATAGTAATAGTAATAGTGGGAAAGAGATGATGGAAGATTAAGAAGTATGTAGTGGACGGAGACAGAAGAGTATTGAGGAATTCGATGTTACAAAAGTTGTGGATGTGATTGAAGAAGAGTGGTTTGTGGTTAAAGGTACGAGTGTTGTTAAAAAGTGTAAAGAGAAAAAAGAAGTTGTCTCATGTAGTATAAGTAAGAGTGATGAAGAAGAAGACAAGAAGTTGAGTTCCGGTGCTTGGAGAAAAAAGTATGAGTATGAAAGTAGTGAAGATGAAGATAGTAATAGTGAAGATGAAAGAGAAGGGTGCAAGAAGAGGTATGTACCATGGAAATGTTGAAATGAATATTTCGAGTGATTATGGCTATTGGCTAAGGCAATGTGAGAAAAGGGAAAAAGTGGATAGTGATGTTAGTGATGTTGAAGTGTGAGTTGAAGAGAGGAAAGACTTTTTTGTGTGTGTTATGTCTGTAATCGAGTAATTATTGAGTAAGAAAGTAGTGTTTGGGTAATGGGTTATGGCTTATGTTTGTCTGTGGAGAAGAAAAGAAAGAGAACAGTTGGGTGAAAAAGAGAGGGAGGTGAGAAAGGGATAAGATGGTTTAATTTTTGTTTACTCAATGTGGATTTGCAGGAAGATGTGATGTACTGGTCTACTTGGATGGCTTTGTTTAAGGGAGCGTAAATTTAATATTTTATACTATACTTAAATAGCGTTCCTAGCCAAAGTCAGGATGTAGTTTAGTTGTTATCTATATTTTAGAATAAGATTTAGGTATGTAATGAATGTATCATTTAATCTTGTCTTTCTTTTTTCAGTTATAAAGCCATATATTAAATGACGCTGGTAAAAATAGATGTTAATAAAATGTAATATAGTAGGAGAAAGAAAACCGTGTAAATGTGAGGATTTTCAGGAATATTAGCGCCCCTTACCCATTACCGAGAGCTAGACTTCGATACAGAGGATTGAAGATAGATAGCTAGAGAAATAATAAGTGGTGAGGTAGTCAGTTATGTTGAAGTTAGTGAATAAATGATAAAAGAAGGAAGTATTAAATTGTTGGACGCCGGGCTAATCACTTCTAGATCTGATAGTAAGTGCCTCTAAAACTCTCCTGAGGAGTAAGTGTCCAACACTGGTCTCCCACGACTTCTACTCGTACAGTCTATGAAATATATAATAAGAACCTAATAGCTATACAAATTATAAAGTGCTAATTTCTGGGTATTACGGAAATACGGGTACCATTTTAAACCCTATTATTAGTCTTAAAGCCGATCCATACGCTGATGTCTATTTCTCGCTTTAGCCTAACGAGTTCTCTCGCCATCAATTACGTCAGCAATCTATTATCATGTAAGTAATGTTTGTTTTTTGTAGTCTCCTTTAACCACATTTACTTTCACACAGTACACACATAATATAGTATATATATATAATAGTACTGTTACCTTATATATATATATATGATAGTATATAATATATATAATACAAATATATTATATATATAAGTATATATAGCATAAATATACGTGATACTATATAACTATAGGACATACAACGTGGTTGCGCATATACTAAAAAAGGTTTGCTGCGACACACTTGATCAGTAGCGATAGATTGAACCAAAATGAATGAGATTGAGCTCAAGTAAAGGAAATGCCTAGGTGAGAATGAATGTCAGGTTTGGCAGAGGCAGAGCAAGAAAGCATGCATGAGATAGGAGTAAATGGTAGGAGGGTTTTGTAAGGTTGTGTGGAGTGTTATGATAGTCGGTGCTGGCCCACCTGGACCAAGTGCAGATAACCCTAAAGTGATGCCTCGAGATGCTCATTATGTGCTTGATGCGCGTCCTGGAGTATGGTCATCGGCAAGTGTGCTCACACTAGAAGAGTATAAAGGTGGGTAAGGCTGGGCTTTCTTATTCACGTTGCGTCATATTCATTCTAACTACTTTTTCTGCTTCCGTCATAGTGACACCACCTTACCTTTCGAGAGAGAAAGTGGGCGCGCTGATTATTATAACTATAATCGATTTTTCGATAAAGATGCGCAACTATACTTCTTAACATAATATAATAATTAAAAATATTACTACCTATTATTATTATTAGATATCTGATATTCTAACTCATATATATATAGTATACTACTTAAAGGCAATATATTTATAATACTAGTCAAGATTACTAGTACTATATGATATAATATATAATATATATCGTATATATATAACAAATTATGAATATATATAATATAATATATATCATCATATAATATATATATATATATATATATATATATATATATAATAATATATATTAAATACTATATATATATATAATATATAATTATATATATATATTTATAATATAGTACTATATATAAAATTATTAAAAATTATAATATATATATATATAGTATAATATATATATATATATATATATATATACTACAGTAATATATATCACATATAAATACTATATATATAATCATATATAGATATATATATACTATATATAATATATAGTATATATATATATATATATATATATATAGAGCATTTTTAGTATTATTTGTTTTATTTTCATTTTAAGAAGGTTTTTTATTTGTTTTTGTGTTATTTTTTAACTAAACGGAACCCCTAAGGGTGAAACCACAAAAAGATGGGCGGGGTTGGGACGTCTCATCGTCCATATAATCGGTGGACGAAAGAGGGAGCACTTCGATCCCCCCTCTGGTCCCCGTCGGCTCGAGCCCAACCTAACTATTTATTTTTTTACATTCTGGTAAATAAGCTTACTCTGATGCCAAAATATGTAAAGTGTTTTCCTGTAAAAGATATCGTACTTTTCGAGCATATAATCTGGCCCCTAATCTGTATATAATCAGTATAGGTAATAGTATATATAATATTTAGATACATTTTATATATAATATTATATAAGAAATGCATTTATATAAATATATTATGATATTAGGAGTACATATATAATAATAGTAATATTATAATATTATATATATATATCTATAATTTAGTTTATAATATCCTAATTGAGGTTATATAGGATTATGCAGGCCTTATCAACACATTATACTCAGAGGAGTTCCGACCCCGTAGCATGCCCCGACCTGTGTTTGCTAAAGCATTGGTATAAAACCAATGGTTGAAAAAATATAAGGAAACAGGGTAAGGGTACTTAAGCAACTAAAAGAAACAATTTTGATTACACATGACAAAGCGCTGAGGCAACGGAATTATATTAAAAAAGAAGGCAGGATTGGCGTTACTTGTGAGAGTTGGCTTCTTTGATGGACGACCTTCAAAATCTATTAGAAATTGCAGAGAAATCTGTTTTGAATCTGTGTTTAAGCATATTATATTTTTTATCTGTTGGTTGTCCTAATTCACATAATGAGTGTCGACTCCCATTTCAAATTCTGTGAAAAATCTCTCTTGCTCCTATTCTCGCTATAACTGTCTATATCTCGTCCAATTACTAGTCACGTCGTGCTTACTATAGTTATGCCCATATACACGATGCTTGATCTCAGTCCCTGGACACTTTATCTTTCATTGTCATTATGTGATAAGAACCAAAGCACCTGCCACGTTAAAATATTTGACTAAAAGAGTAGCATTGGGGCCCATCGTTAAAATAACAGACCGCAAATAAACCATTCATAGGTTGAGCGTTATAACATTAATCAACAACAATTAGGAAAATGATAGTCTGAGAGAAAATACCAGATATATGAGTGATGTGTGTTTAAGGACGCGGATATTAATTGGTTGCTCTAAATAGCATGGACATAACAAAATTTAAACTGCAAATCATGTTAAATATGTAGCAAATAATATGAGGTTAAAGGTAGCATATAAATTCAAAATCTTAAAAATATAAATTCATTACCTTAATAATTTTAAACAAATTTTCAAATCTGAAAAAAGTACCTTCTCAACAAAAGTCTTGGTAACGATGTATAATATAAGCTCAAAAGTACTAAATGAGCATTGCTCCCTGTGCCTTTCCCCGCTGATCCATCGATGAATGTTTTGTTTTATTTCTTTAAAATTAATGTTACTCTATTATATTAATTTTTAGTATATTATAAAAAAATAAATTTGCTATAGATAATATTATGTTATGTTTAAGTTCTTCTTTTTATTAGAAAACTTAATTTTATACAAGTAAATAAAATATCAATACAATTTTCTTTAACTTATTTATTTAAAATATATACTTTATTATTAAATTTCAAATTTTTAGTTAATTAATTTTAATATTAAATTTGCTAACTTGTAAGTGAATCAAGTAAATTGGTAGGTATCATCATGCATCTAAAATTAAGTTGATAATCCTTTCATCTGAATAAACGCGAATTTTACTTTTACGATTTGAAAAATTGAAGTAAAAGCCTGTAATAAACCATTTACCGAGGAAAAAAGGGTTATTTTTGTATTTTCAATTGTCTTGTATACAAAATCATATAAAGATAATACAATAAAGTGGTAAATTATAAAAAATATTTAAAATCTTTCTTCTATTGAAAAATTATTTAAATAAAATATGTAGTAATAAAATTAACAAAAAATTTTAAAAATTTAAGGTATTTGAAAAATATGAAGAATTTCTTTATTTTGGCAAAGCTAATAAATTATTCAAATTTAAAATTTAAAATATTACTATAATCTATAGTTTTTAAAAATTTGAAAATGAAATTTATATCAATTTTCTTTTTAAAGATAACATTTAAAAAACAAAGATTAACATGTTGAAGTTTCAAAAACCTTAAGGAAAAAATCTTTTACACACCAACCAATTGGTTATTCATGATGCAATTTTCAAACAGTGAATTATGAAAAAGTTAATTCCGTCAAATAATATATGATCATGTAATTTAGAAAAACACAGAAAAGTTCGTTGTGGAAAACTTGAAAATGTCGTGGCCTCTCTTGGCGGTAAATGCCTCTCAAATTATAGAATTGAAAAACTGATATTTGGTAGACCTACATAATAGAATATACAGGTAAAGGCAATCCGTCAACCATGAACTATGGTTAATTAAAGTTTATTATAATTAATTAAATTAAATATATAGATATTATATATAATATATATATATATATTATGGTAATAAATAAGAAATTTTAAAGATTAGATGATAGGTATATATATTATTATATTAAGTAATATAATCTTCTTATATTATAGATATAATAGAATATGATATAGGGGTAGGTAGTGGATAGGCGTATAGTTATGAGAGGTGGGGGGTAGTATAGGTGAGGGAGTATATATTATATAGGGTGGTGTATATATATAGTGGGTATAGATATATAATATATATTATAGTTAGTGTGATGTAGGGTGATGTGAGCGTCAGGCAAATACCCGGAAACATGATCATAGCACCTCATGAAATAGGAATAATATAAGTGATAAAGCCCCTACCTAAGAGTAATGTCAAGAACTAGATGAGAAGTGTGTAGGTGACGTAGAAGAGGATATACGGGTATATATACCGTACTCTACGGACTATATATATAATATTAATATTACTGAGATGATACGGTTAAATTTGAAAAATTATAGTTAGTCATATAGCTATAGATGATATATCTAGATAGAACTACTGATATAATACTATAGATAGATTATAGTATATATATATATATAAATATATATATAAGATAAATATATATATAATATGTATATATAGTATATATATATATGTATATAATGATATATAATATATATAGATATATATGATATAGTTAATAATATATATATATATAGTATATATGATATATATATATATAGAATATATACATATATATATATTATATAATGATAAAGATATATATATGATAGTGAATATATTATACAGTAGAGTATATATATATTATATATATATTATAATATATATTTATATATATTATATATATATATATTAGTTAAATATATGATAATAAGTGAGTATTATATAGTATATATATAATATATGTAGTAAGAAAAATATATATATATAGTATATATATATATATATAAACTATATATTATGTTATATCTACATCATATATATCAGGCCGAAGATAAGAACTATACAAGTATTGAGATATAGACTAGAGTGAGTACACCGAGAGAGAGAGAGATGATCAGTAAAGAAATAGAAAGATACAGATGAGCTGATAGTGTAAAAGAGTAAGAGGTTCCTAAATGTCATAATGTTTCAGAACTCTATACTGATCCTTGTAATGTAACAATTAATAATTTTACCCCCATTTCAGCTGCTTCATTGAACACCTTACAACCATTTAGTATTTTCTTATACCCTCTATCTGTCACCCGCGTAATATTAGGTAATTCAGGTTGAATAAAAATATCAGGGTAATTTTACTAGTTGTAGGCGTACCCTATATTGTTATAAGATACTCATTACCGTACGAAGGGGACAAGATTACTACCGTACTGGTATAGTGATATATGGGATGAACGCAATCGGTTTCCTAAAGAATAGGTACGAAAAGATGGGGAATGAGAGATACGCGAGTTCACAGCTCAGTGTAATCATATGAGTCAATAACACGGATTACAGAATAAACTATTCCGGGTATTAATGTTATTAATCATAAAAATTGTCAACTGTTCAAAAGAATCCTCATAGTTACGCTTATCTCAAGATAAAATAAAAATAAATAAAAAGATATAATAAGATAATTAATCCAATATAAGGAATAGAATAAATAAATAATTAGGGGAAGGAAATAATCAATCACTCAATTTAGTAAATAATGGAATAATAATAAATTACATTATGTAATTAAATAATACATATTTAACGTGAATAATAACATTTGAATGAAAAAAATCCAGTAATTGAATAATTTAAATAATTAATAAAACATAACTATATAATATACTAATACATATATAAATAAATAATAATACATTAAGATAATGAATAATATATGGTAATAATAATAAATTAAATAATAATTAATAAAATATATATTATTATATAATCAATAATCAATAATCCATAATCAGTCATAGTCATACATGTTATATGTCAATTAAAATTAATTAAATTCTTCGAGTTTTTAAAAGAAAGTAAATAAGAAATATATATATATAGTTCTTCTGTATGCTTCCATTCTTCTAAGTCATTACTACATGTGATAGAGACCAAAATTGCTTGTCTAATGTCACTTGTCCACTTAAAAAGTCATTAGGAAATTTCAGTGTTGCTATTCCTTTAACTCAATTATGAAGTGAAATAATATGATACAGATATTAAATATTAGAAATAATTTCAACAAATAAGGAAAATATGAAATTTTTTTGAGAAAAATTTAAATAATAATTTGATACTTAAATAAATTAAGAAAAATAAAGTAATTTATTAACTGTTAATAGGTAAGTTTAGTGATGTCAAAACAATTACGAATATAAGGTAAGTCTATAGTGATCGCCATTTCCAGCACATTGACATATATCCTATTTACAAATAAATTGTTGGAGATGAACATATGTATGAGAAAAAGAAACGAGAAATTTTACTGTTGGTCCGGTGTCTTGATCAAAGGTACAAAGAGCAGAGAATAAAAATAAAAATACGTTATAAAGAAGATTTTCACTGTAGGGGAAGAAAATTAAGATGTTATGCAAAGTTAGGTCTTGGTGTTTGAATTACGTTAAAGCTTTATTACCTTCAAATTTTAAACTTTAACAGTTGTTGTACTAGATGTTTATTACAAAATTGTCGCTGAAAATATAAAATTTGCTTCTAGAAAACATTTTTCTTTTCTTTGTTTTATGTTTGCTATATCGAAATACACCATAATTAAATATATGCACTAATTTAGCTGTCTTACCGCGTGCCCGTCGTAGACATGTTCGAAAAATGTTACTCTGACAGAATTCTCTGTAAAGTAACAATTTGCAGACGCGACGAATGACTGTCAATAGATACAAGAGCCTGCTCTCAAGAAACATGTAAAAGGGAAAAATATAGGAACCGAATGAACCTATCTGAAGTGGAGAGATCTTCAATAATAAATCATCTGTTCTTACGTTCTATGTAGTTCTTGAATGTTCCTCCGAGCCGTAAGAATTAGCTTCTACGTAGCTTAATTATCAAATTTAAGTACATAAAGATATTAGCTAGGGGGAGGAGCCCTGTGACTTTCCGAGGCCATTACTCAATGAAGTTGAGTGAGCACCACCCGCATAGCAACCACAGTAAAGGAGCCTATTATACCGCCAGGATCTATATAGGTGTAGTTCACGCGGAATATAGCGTAGATACTATAGGTGTGAGGTATTATATATATATATATATAATATATATATATATATAGTTAAGGAGTAGGTAGTGAGGGGCTATGCCAGGGAGGATAGTATGAGGGTAAGGTAATAAATAAAATTATATATATTATATATATAGAAAATAGAAGAGAGAGAATATAGTAATTATATAGTAATAGTATCTAATAAAATTATTTAAGGTGGTATAATAGGGTAATATATATAATATTTATATATATAATTACAAAAAAAATAGAATTAGAAATCTGCAAGTTGAATATTTATTCAATTATTTGATAAAAATTTCAATTATCTTGTAAAATTTAATCGATTGCTGATATTTGCCTGGGGGCGATGAATACTTTTATTATTATTATGCATAAAGAAGTTATTGTTTGGAGAGAGAAGTAATGTAATATTTGGATCTTCAAAAGGGTTTCAATTTGCATAAAACATGCTGTGTTGGTAAGAATATTTTTCTATAAAGAAAACGAAATTTATTGTGATAGCTTAGTTAACATTTAGTCTCCCCCCCGTCGTCCACCTGAGAGGCGATGCAGATCCCCGACTCTTCCATCTAAGCGATTAACCTTGCGTATCCTTGTCTCCAAGTTCAAGATTAAAAGAAAAAGAAATTGCACTTTATGTGTAATTTGATGTCAAGTTGTTATCGATTTATGAGCATTGTTTCAGGGAAGAACTTCTTATTATAGAAGAAGATGATCTTATTCAAGAGGAATGAGAACTGCTGATTTTAGATTAAAATAGGAAGCAGGAAAATCTTATTGAAAGAAGGCAAAGGTTTATTGTATCTTATTAATGAAATTATTTAATTGAAATAGAGAATTATGTTTTGATTATCTTTATTTATAACTCTATTCATGTGTGTGTATATTTATCAAATATTTCATTTAATTTATAAGTTAAAAAATTAAAATATTAAGCTATCTCTATTAAGTTGAATTATTCTGTTTTTCGATTATAAGTTACTTTATGTTTCACCCTTACTCAAGCAAATGAGAGTGCAAATTCGATATTAGTAACCTCACTACCTTAAAATTCTTCCAAGCACATTAACTCCAAGCCTAAATTTAGTCAATATAACGCATTGTTCTAATCATGCATTTTAAAAAAAAACTTGTCCGAATCCATAAACTAACGTTTTTTAATGAAATTTACGATATTTCCTAAATTTTTTAAACTATATTATTAAATACTAGGCTTTTAATTTATTTGAACTCTTAACATTGCCATTCGTAAAATTGTAGAATACATTTCATTTACTAGCTGATTCCAAATATGTTATCTGTAATTCCTTAGATACGATATTCAGTAGTTTCACGAGATATTCTGACGTCCAAGACTAATGTATAAATGTTTACACCTTTAAATATCTCTGTATGTTAGTATTATGTATAGGATTTTGCTTCACTATTTATTTTTTACTCATACCAAGGAGCTTATGAACTATAGTATTGGTATTCTATTAAATTTCAGTAAAAGCTTTTAAATAAGGACACTAAAAAGACATTACATTTATATATATCACGATCTCGTTTGATTCATTTGGCATAAGAAACGTAGAGAAGAATGCGGTAGAGCTGGTGTTCGTTATTGTCAAGCTTAGAGGAAACATCCGTGAAAAATGGCTCTCTGAACGAATTTCTTTAATATCTGTTAAGGGTTTGACATATTCTCCGTGCGTAGAGTTTAGCAGCGGTTCTACTACTAAGAGAAAGAATGAATGTAATGTGAGTCCAACATGATTGAGGCTGCTTTAAGCCATGCTAGTTCAGTTCTATCAAAACAGAGGGAGAAATTGAATATAGAAGAGTATGGTGATTTAAGACTATATATAAATGTGCGTTGATAATTGATTATAATAATATATATCGATATTCTAATATAAGAAGTTGCAAAATAGTTAATTTTTGAAAAGTACTTTATCTATTCATTTCGGTCGACCCTGAGTTTGTTCAGGTAACTGGGTTTAGTTGTGTGCACCCCATAGTTAAACTGCTTCCTATGCCTGATAAATTAAGTTTATTTGTTTTATTCATTAATTAGTCTTTAAATGATTCGCAAAACAACTGCTCCTAAGCATCGAAGAAGTTGGCCAGACTCCCGATACTGAACACTGGTAGAATTTTCTTATGTCGTATTGGCGAAAAATTCCTAAAACAACTGTTTTATGCAAACGACCACTCGCCTTTATACAGCAATCGAATAGTGTGTGTTCAGCATTTCCACCTGATCACTATGTCGGAGAAAATTTGTAAAAGACTGCCTACACTTTTCTTTTAAATAGCTATATGAAAAAATAATTATTAAATATAATGGTCAAATAATTTCAATTAAATTTTAAAATTTAATATAAATTAATTAGGTTATTATATTACTTTTATTAACTATCTAAGATCCAGAGTAGGGTTTTAATTAAAAATTCGTAAATTCTCAAACCTTATTATACATATTCCTCTTTATCCGAACACTACATTTTCACCCCTAAAGAAAAATTCATATATGATTAATTTAAAGAGTGAAAATCCCTGTCATTTATTTATTTTATATTCTGAACTCTATTCCTGATTTCTTATTCTGCAATCTGTTGATAATAAGAATTTATTTCTCACTTATATTATATTTATTAATTATTATTTAAATGAAAATCGATTGTGTCGATTAATTATTATAATAATGAATTGATTAGATTAATAATATTTTTAGTTTATTACTTTATAATTAAAAGTACAAAAGTGATTAAAGTATTAAAAAGATAATTATAAATGATAATAATAGATAGATATAAAATCTATGGAATAATTATCATTATTATTTTTTAACTTTGGAATAAATCTCTTATGTATTTTAAAGTTGTCGAGTCATTTATAAACATTTAGATAGCAAAAAATCTTAATACGCCTCATATAATTTTAAGATTAAAGATATTATTATTATTCATATTTGTATATTAAGATTATTAATATTAATTATATATGTTATTATTAGATAAAATATAGGTGCTGAAAAGTCTACTAAGATAGAGAGAAGATAGGCAAAACTTTAATTTGTAAGTTGTATACACAGAGGAACATATCATTAAATCATGAGTGTGTCAATATAGATTGAAACTTAACAACTAAAATTGCAATACAAAAAAGGTCACGAGATGGAAAAACGCAGGAGCCTGGGGAAGAGCATTGAGAGGCAAATACTAAACTAAGTGAAGATGTTAGCAGTAGGGAGCACGCTGTAAAAGCGGCGTAGCTAGAAGTGACTTAGTGTGAGGAGTAAGGGACGGGGGGGAGGCCATGAAAGAAACTCAGAGATAACAGAAGGAAAGGAAACAAGGAATAGCAAAGGTGGTACAGTGAGGTCAGTAGAACAAGGACAACTGATGGATATATAAAAAGCTCGGTGCACCTCTAATGAAGTCCAAGACGCCCGAAGCGTAAAGCATAGAGATAAATAGGAGGAAGAGGGGTAGGTAGAGTAGATAGAGAGTGAAGTAAAAGAAAAAACAGGGTACCCCGGGACGAGTAAGATAGGACACAGCCATGAACTTAAAAGCTACGACCAGAAGATACAAGAGAGCCTAGCGTAAAAGTGATGAGATAGTGAGGGGGTGACGCAAAGTACAATGGGTGAAGAACGGTATATATAGTAGTATATAGGATGAGGAAGATGTAGTAAAATCAAATAAAATGGCGAAGATAGGTTATTTACACGCCAAGGGTGACATAGTAGAAATAAGAGTAAAGAGATATAGTAATTTATATATATATATATTAACAGGATATATTAGAAATGATAGAAGTAAAAATAAACCTATAAATAAATAGCGGGAGTGGAAAAGTAGATATAAGGGTAACGAGTAAAATAAGTAGAATGGAATAAATTAGAGGCGCAGTAACCTACACTCCCAAGATCAGAGTTTCAAACAAGAGAAACTAGCACTAATCAAGTAAGGGAGCCAAAGCGCAATCGACTCGCCATCTGCTGCTATCCATATCATGAACCCATCCGCCATCAGAACGCATACCTAGAGCATGGCTTATACTGATAGCTCTCACTTAATGGAATCTTTCCATACGTATGATATCTCATCAATCTCTTCCGCAGATGGGAATCGAAGTATCCTGCGTGCGCTACTGATCACTACGACCTCCGTTCTCCACCTCCACGACTCCAATACTCTCCACCATCGCGACCTAATATCAGGCTGGGGAGAGAGACAATAGGCAGAGCCTGTCGGTCTAATCCCTTACATCCTTAGTAGGTTAATCCCCACTTCTATCTATAGTCGGAATAAAGTATCTGCATCATAACTGTGATATAATTTAATATTACACTGGTAAAAGGTATTTCACAAACTAGCACGCTCAATCACTATCACTGTCATCGATTTATCTTAACACTCTGCCCTTCTCGTGTTCACATATCACCGTTCGCTCAACACATTCATCTTCGCTTTCTAAATTCTACTCTCCTCTCTCCATGCCATGCACCATGACTCCGCCCCAACAGAGAGAAACACATCGTATAGGTGCACATTCTTCATCGTAGTATTGTAATCTCTTACATATCTAATCTTAAATGATTGACAACTATATTTATCTTTAAAGCATTGAGGAGATATACTGCTCTTACACGATGCGCTTAGCACATACTGAGAACTCTAAAATCCTCTCGTAAATTTCCTTGCAGCAGTACCCACCTACTTCTCTTCAAGAAAATGTGGTTACAGTACATGAATAGATTATATGTAACTTGCAATTTAATAATAAAAATCACTCTCAATTATCCGTAATCTACCTATAATGAAACTGACTATCAACATCTGACTCCTCGTCCTTCCAACTCCTAGGCTTTAGAAACTTACCATTGAGAGATATTTGTTATCTCCACAAATTACAGGTATTATTAATCCTAAGTATCTACTCGAAAATTAATGATTCGTGCAAAAAGCAACAAACACCCATTTGCCTGCAAAACCCTTAATCACCAGATACAATCACACTATCCAAATCCAACGCCAAAAAATCTGTGGAGAGCGAATTAATACCGTTTCCTCGCTGTTAATGCGGACCTTTTCTTGCGGAAGACCTAAAAATAGATAAGAAAATTATCAGAGGATCCCATAGATAGATGATAGAAAACACTTAACAGTATTAGGAAAAGGATTGGAGTTTAAAAAAAAGTTTAGTGTGTTTGATTGTTTATTCCATGGCAATCAAGAATGTTCAAAGTTTCTGTGGACAGATAAATGGAAGGCTAGTTCACCAATTTATCTTAAGAATTATATCAAAAGCATTTTCTGTGGTGAACTTTGGAATCCCCAAGAATGAAGAATTCAAAGCAAAGAAGATGAGGGGAATTTGTTATATTTTGGTTTAAATAATAGAATAGTTTGGGACAGAACGATAAGCAACAGAGTTAGATTACATAAACAAGACATTTGAGTTTAATCGCAGATTAAAAACCTAAGCCATTAGGTGAAAAACTTGTGAAACTGCAAATTCGGACTCGAGAGCAGACGACAACAAGACAAGTGACATGAGTAAAGTTCATGCACTCATGATAATATATATTATACATATATATGAAATACTATATATTAATATATATATATATCCTTATACTGTTATTACAACGAACGATACTCAATTGTACACTTTCATCGTATACTTGAGGATTTTCATTGTACTCCCTTCTGAGATATACATATATAAATAACTATAATACTATATATATACTAATATATAATATACTATATATAGGTACATATATATATATACTAATACTACTATATCTTATATATGATATATATATATATATATATATTATATATATATAATACTATATATTTATATATATATAATATAGCACATGTATATATATAGTATATAATAATATATAATATATATATATATATATAATATATACTATCATATATATATATATATATATAATATATAATAATATATACTATATAACTGTATCAGCTGGCAGTAGCTAGATGTTTTAACATGGGTAGGCAAGATATAGTACTATATATAATATATATATATAATCAGAGGGCGACTCCCTGCCACTCGTGCTACCCGTGCTCAGCACGAGTTGACATTTTAGAAAACTATCTATTTTTGCCAAATTTTTTATAATGTTGCTATGATATCCTCCTGGTCTTTGCTGCTAAAGTTGCTAAATAAAGTGGAAAATTATTACATAATAAATAATATACAGATTATGCAAAATTGTAGAAAGAAAAAGGGTAGAATAGCCGCCATTTAAATAACGTTTTTAACATTAAAAATAGGACTAACCCGTAGTAGTAAAGCTATGGCTTTGTTCATAGTTCAGTGAATATTAGAGTATAAACCATTATTCTATAAATCACTGTTTTATAAATAAGACAATGTATAAATCACTATAACATCATATAAACATTCTTATAAGAAGAAAATATTCTAAAAAAGAAATAAAATAATAGAAAAATATTACTAAATATTTAGAATCTACGAGACCAAGAAAATAAAAAGTATCTTGAAATATTATTAAAATTAAACAATTCAGTATAATAATTAAACAATAAAAATGGTTAGTATATTTTAAAGAAATTGACTTTAGTGGACCTAACCTCAATTATTTTATTAATATATATATATACTTATACTATACATATATATAATATAATTATATATATATAATCATAGTATACTAATACTATATATATATACTAAATATATATAATATATTATACGAGAGAGAGAGACCGAGAGAGAGAGCCACGAGTGTAAAAAGTGGCTGGAGTCGCCACTGCTATATATATATAGGTACTATATATATATATATTCTCTATATACTTATATACTACATATATAGATATATATAATAATAATATTATATATATATACTATATATACATATATATATACTAGTATAGTATATATATATATATATATATATATATATATATATAGTAATATATACTATATAATATATATTAGTATATATATAGTAAATATAATATAATATATAGCTATACTTGATATATACTACTATATATATATTACTATAGTATGAATATATAATAATATATATATATATATATATATATATATATCATATATATATACTATATTATACTATGTTAAAATATTAAATATGAAATATATTATATATTAATAATATAGTATTATTATAAATATATACTAGCTATATATATATATATATATAGTATATAGTATATAATATATAGTATAGATATACTATAATATAAGTATAATCTTAACCTTAGAGCAGAAGCAGCGCTAATTAATTTATTTTCGAGATGCGCCTGCGCCTATGCAGCCTATGCCGCCGAACCTAGTGCGTCCTAGGCGCCTATGGCGCCCTAGCGCCTATGGCGCCTATTTTTTGTCACATGCAGCGCTATTCGCCCTTTGCGCCTATGCGCCTTTGCGCCTGCGAATTTTCGACTGATGTGTTTTCGTCTTACGATACTCTTTATTTGCAAAGTAAACTTTGGTGATCTAGTTAAACAGCCTTTACTTCCTCTACTCTTAAAGAGAAAAACACACTTATTAATTTTTGTAACTAACACCGCAGTAAACTAATATCTCAAAAACACGATGCTCCTTCCTCCCTCCCATGTCCTTGTGGTCCATCGTTTCCAACAGGAGGTTCAGCACGAGCGCTGCCAAGAAGTTGCGAAAATTTTTGCAGAAAGCTATAGTTGCAATCCTTAATCTTTGTAAGTTAAGAACTACTCGAACTAGTTGATATAGTATAGGTATACTATCACTAATATATACGTATATATACCTATATAACTATACTACTATAATATATATATATATAAAATACCTAATCATATACCCTATACTACTATACATATATATTATAGTATATATATATACTATATAGTAGTATATAATATATATACTCATACTATATATAGTAACTACTATATAATATATATATGTATAGTACTATATATATATAGTAAGTATAAATATTTATTTATATTGAAATATAATACATTGAGTACATGGATATATATAATACTAACATTATATATATAATCATATATATACATATATATATATATATATATATAGTATATAATAGTACTAACTAATCATAAGTACTA
>JABUQX010003191.1:0-28291 GCA_015478945.1 Trachelipus rathkii
GAGAGCATCATTAAGTTGTCTGTTTTTAATTGTTTTTACTATTATGTTTTTATATTGATTGGATCATCCTTATTAAGATAAGGTTATTCGTTTTAATTTTTTGTTTTTGACTTTTTAGTTATGTAGATAAGTCATAGTTAGTTTTTAGAATTGTGCATTACGTAGTTTTGATAAGTACTAGTTTTAATTTTTTTTTTTGCCTTCGTCTTATTTAACTTTAGTTTTTAGTGTTTATTTTTTTAATTTATTTTAAAAGGGTTTTTGCACAACAACTTACGTATTTGGTTAAATAACTGTTTTACTTTATACTTATTTAGTTTTATGTTGAAAAACATTGGTTAATTTGTTTTTTTTTTTGGTAAATTTGTTAGGGTGTGTGAATGCGTGTGCTTTAAATTTCTTAATTTTTTTTCATTATACATATTTATTGTAAATACGGTTTTAGCATTTTAATCATTTACGTTTTTTAGTGAGTGAATAATTTTAATACAATTTTAACTTTCGTTTTTTTGTCGGTCTGTTTTTTGTCTGTTGTTTTTGTTGTTGTGGTTGTGTGTGCGTGTGTGATGGCAGATTTTGCGCAGGCGCGGGCTTTCTATCAACTTTACCAACATCCGCGGCTTACTCTCTAACTCTGCATCCGTGGAATACCACCTCTCTAACTCTAACGCTAACCTTTTGCTCTTGTCTGAGACACAGATGGCTAAGAATTCATCCTCTAACTCGTTTAATATATCTAACTATAAACTTCTTTTCATAATTTCGCGTCTAAAGGGTGGAGTAAAATGTGCCTATGTGAGCATAACACTCCGTAACACGTCTCGTGAATCTTGAATCTCCCATAACTTCGATGTTCTGTGGCTTAAAAATTCTTTCTTCCTTCTACATACAATAACTTTTGTGCTTCGGCTACTGTTCTCCTAAGACAACATATTTTCCCACCTCTTTCTTTGAATTTATTTACGACTTCTCACCGAAAAACTGTTCTTATCTGCAAATCCAACTTCTGAGTTCGCCTATTTAGGGGATTTTCCAATGTACACAACAACTGAATGGTTTGGATCCTCTCATACTGATTTAAAGGTGGGTAGGAGGCCGAATCATTTAGCATTCTCAACGATTGGAGCAACTAATTAAAGAACGCACACACATTCCGGATCGTCCCAATCAATTCTTTGAAACCACTTGACCTATGTTCACCACTAGTCTTCTCTCTATAAATACACCACCTCGCTCCTATTTGGTAAATCTGACCACAACCTTATATCTCTAAATTATTAATACTTTCTCTCCAACAGCTCCATCCTGCCCTACGCGTTATTTCTGGCACTTTGATCGTTGCTTCTACGCTAACTATAACTGGAATGACTGCTTTGTCTCTGGTGACGCTTCTACTTCTGCCGAATAAGGTGGGAGCTGTAATCGTTGACGGGGTAGCAAGGTTCATTCCTTCTTCGACTAAATCTTTCCTCTCCTCATAATCCATGGTTTCGATCGTGCCTGTTCTCTGGCCATTCAGGCTAGAGACAGCGCTTATTGGGACTGCAATTATTTTCGTTCAACTCTCATTCTTGCTAATTTTCATTCAGATAAAATAACGTTGCAGGGATACTCTTCGACGAGCAAAGCGGGCTTTCCAATCAAACGAAAGTGGCGCTTAAACCTCCCTTGGTTCTTCCTACGACAAATCTTCTGGCCTCTTGCCAAAACATCTCTACAACTTTTGTAAATCTGATCTTTTCCTCCTCTTATTCGATCTGAGGTTCTGTTGCCTTTCCTCCAACTGAAAAGGCCATCTCTTTGGTCGACCTCCTGTTTTCCTCTAACTCAACCCTGGACGAATTCTGGTATTTCCTCATCACTCCTCCTTCTGCCTCTCAGGTGTCTATGCCTTTGCCTGTGATTACTTTTGATCGGGTGCATGGGGCTCCTGAAATCAACGAACGTTAGGAAGGCGGGTGGCCGCGGATGGCATCCTCCCCGAGTTTGAAGGGAGTGTGCTTCCGTGCTATCCCGCCCCCCCTGTTCAACTATATTCTCTATGTCTCATACTAACTTTCCCTCAGTGTTGGAAGCAGCGCACATATGTCAACCTATTCCGAAAAAAGTAAGCCGCTCTGATTCTTTCTAACTAATCGCCCTATAGCTCTTACTTGGTATTCTATCTAAAGATCTTTGAAACTCTCCTGCAACTCTCATTTCTCTAGAATATCTGGAATCCTCAATTCACTTCCTTTCCGATCGCCAGTAACGGCTTTTCGGGCGCTCGAGGTCCTAACTGGCGATATACTTTCCAATCTAACCGATTTAAAGTCTTTCAGCCCTTGAGAGCTATGAGGAACATATGTGAGGTGACGCTTGACATAATTTAAAGCATTTGACCGGTAATGGCACGCGTCACTGCTCTCCAAGCTCCCCTCCCTTTGGGTTTCCTCCTTCTCTTTGCTTACTTATGTCTAGCTTTCTTTCAAATCGCTCCAATATCGGCTGTTGTTGATGGGGCGACTTCTTCTTCCTTTCCTGTCAATAGTGGTGTTCCTCAGGGTTCTGTCTTATCTCCTACTTTATTCCTACTTTTCATTAATGATCTTCTCACCTGCACATCTAACTCTATTCACATAGTATGCCGAGAACTCGACCCTTCATAATTCAACTCATTTCAATTCTGCTCTTCTTTTACTTCTAGAATTGCTCTCGTCTTAATCTTTCCGATTCCTATTCTCGCTGATCTGGATACGATAATTTCCGGGTGGGGTAGTCTGAACCTTGTGAAATTTCAATTCTTTAAAAACTCACTTTCTACAATCTCCCTCTCTAAGACACCTTCCCACTTTTCGACGGTTCTCTCGTCTTCTCCTGTTCCGACAATATAAACCATCCTTGCCTTAACAATAAACAAAAAAAATGTCTTGGAAACCTCACATCACAACGGTTGCTAGGGCGGCCTCAAAGAAACTGGGAGTTCTGTTTAGACTGCGAGACTTTTTTTCCTCTTCTCCAGTTACTCCAGCTATACAAGGGCCTCATCCGCCCTTGTATGGAGTTAACTGCTCTCAATAATCTGGGGGGCTCTGGTTCCACCCGGCTTTTGGACAGGGTCGCAGTCAAAGGCCAAAAGGGCTTATAAACTGTTCTGTAACTTTCCAGTTCACTTGACCCTATCTTTGCGGCGGCGATGTGGTGCTTTATCTCTTTTCTATAGGTACCCGCAGCGGCAGGTGCTCGAGGAGCTTATCACTCGCGTACCTCCACCTTTGGCGTCGCCTTCGTAGAACTAGGGGTGCTGTGTCGGCACATGAGTTTTTGTGTTGATGTAGGTAACTCAGGGCTAGTTCGCTGCGGTGCTTCCTTCTTTCTTGCACATCTGTTTCTGTGGAATTCTCTTCGCATCTTCCGTGTTTCCTAACTGAATTTAATTCTCCCCCACTTCAAAGCGCTGCCGCTGTGATCATCTGCGTAATTTGCTTTAGTTGTTGACTTCTGAGACGTGAAAAACAACCCCTCCTTGAATAGGGCTCTGCCCGTGAGTGGTGGTGGACAACTGTAAAAATATATATATATATATATATATTATATATATATATAATTATATATATATATATATATATATATATATTATATATATATATATATATTATATATATTAATATATATATATATATATATATATAATATATATAATGTCGAATGGGGAACCGGGAACCTGTAGTGATGACTGCTAGGAAATGCCACGCCTGCGCCACTGATATAATATATATATATAATACTATAATATATATATATATAATATATAATTATATATATATATATATATATATATATATCTTATATATATATATATATATATATATATATATAATATATATATATAATATATATATATATATATAATATATATATATATATATATATATATATATATATATATGTATTAATATATATATATAATGATATTATATATATATATATATATATATATATATATATTATATATATATATATATTATATATATATAATATCTATATATAATATATATATTAACTTTTCGCAGGTTCTGAACTTATGAGAAGAGAAAGCGAATCAGCCCTAGCACTCCTGGACCTAGTGATCAGGGTTGTGGAGTCGGTTCAAAAATTTTCCGACTCCGACTCCACCCTTTTCAAAAATTACCGACTCAACTTCCAACTTCCGACCTCTAGAAAATTACTGACCGACTCCACCCTTTTGAAATTACCGACTCCGAGACTCCCCACTGCCGACTCCCGACTCCGACTCCACCCTTTTGAAAATTACCGACTTTGATTCCGACTCCGACTCTGACTCCGACTCCGACTCCGACTCCACCCTCTTCAAAATTACCGACTCCGACTCCACCCTTTTCAAAATTGCCGACTCCGACTCCGACTCCACAACCCTGCTAGTGATAGAGGAAAAGAGAAGGTAGTTTCTAATACACAATCGAGTTGGGCCCTTCAACTTCAAAGCAGAAAGTGTATGAGGAAGACAACGACTTAGGGAAATGGGTAGGGAAATCCAGTGTTATGCCGTCTGACACAAAAAGAGAAATGCTGAAAAATCATTGGAAGCATCCTCCAAATTATGATTTTGCAAATGACGCTACACATCTCAAAAGGAAATTCGTGCATAGTTGGCTTGAAAGATATTCTCCCTGGCTGGTACATTCAAGATATTTGAAGGGTCTGAATTGCGTTCTTTTTTTCGCAAGGACTATACAGAGAGTTCAGAGTTCTTTTGTTGTGAAACACTTCACAAAATTCAAGAATATTCATGAATATTGCAAGAGCCATGTTGAAAAACAAAAAGTTAATTTCATCTGTAATAACAACAATTATTTTTTGTGGGGTACACGATTTACCTCAACGAGGTGCAGAACATCATGAAGGGATTTCGAAGATCTAATTCGTTTCCAAATAGATTTTGGAAATAATGAGTTGAAACGCCTTACTGGTGCGGAAAAAATGCTACTTATAAATCACCAAGAATACAAAATGAACTTATTGATCTGTGTGTGAGAGTTTTGACCGACGTCATCATTGCAGATGTCTAAAAAGCATATACTTATTCTGTTTTAGCTGGCGAAATATCTGATATATCTGGGAATGAACAATTATCTATTGAAATCAGATTTTTTTATGAAAACGGAAATGTTCGTTTGTGAAGAATTCATTGGATTTGCATTATTAGAATCCATGGATGCAAAAATCATAGCAAGTGCTATTGATTATTTTCTTGACAAGAATGGCCTAGATCCAAACAAGTGCGTTGGACAAGGTTACGATGGCTGCTCAGCTATGGCAGGGAAAGAAGGAGGATTGCAGAGAAAAATACAAAAAAGCTTTATATTGTGCGAGTCATCGACTGAATCTTGTAGTAAACGATCTGAACTCTGTATCTGAAATCCTCAATATTGTATCTACTATTAAAGACATTATCAATTTCTTTCGTGAATCCGCTTTGAGAAGAAAATACATACGCAGTATTCCAGCGTTTTGCAAGACTCGATTGTCAGAAAAATACCGCAGTATTTCAATATTCATGACACATTTTATGGATATAGTGAAGGGTCTGGAAAACTTGGCAAAAGTAGGTGATGTTACTACAAGAAAAAATGCATTTCAACTGTTTTGTGCAGCCATAAAACCTGTTTTTCCTATTTCAACCTGCATAATAGCCAAATATTCGGCTTTGTTGGAACCAGTCGTGAATCTACAGTCGAAGAGTTTAGACCTTCTTCAATGCTCGACCCATGTGAAGAAAATTCTTTCACTTGTGAAAGATCACCGCTTAAACAGCAACGATACGATAAAAGAAATTTATACAAGGATAAAACCAGGGATGGCACAAAAAAAATCAAATGAAAAAATCAATTGATTTTTTACTTGATTTTTTTATTAAAAAATCATGATATATTTGATTTATTTGATTTTTTTTATTTATTTTTTTTTTTTTTGGTATATTTAAGTGATTTAACTTCAATAGAAATAAAAAATTAAAATAAAACTATATATATTATGAAGTTTTAATATATTTTTTTTCAATTTTCAACAAACTATTGGCATTGTAACCCGTAAGTCTGTAACATTCTTTAGTGGTGTTGCTGTTTCATTGTTTCCAATTATAATTAAGTTATTTTTTATTTCTCTTTGCAGCTAGCTCACCTTTTTTTTTCAATTTTATTTTGTACTTTTATATTTTTTTTTTATACTTTTATCGTATAAACAAGCAAGTTCTTCTCATTCTCAAAGACAATTTTCTCCGAGCTCAAAACCTCATTTTTCCAAACCTCAGAACGACAGATTTCAGAGGTATCCCAACAGTCAAATGAAGAGTTCTAGTATAAATTATTGTGACAATTCGTCAAATACTTATATTAAACAATCCCATTCAAATGCTATTTCCTATAATTCAAGTCAGAATCATTCTTTTAACGGTCACGAAAATCGTGAATTGCATTCTCAAAGTTTTGCTCAAAACTCGTCTCCCAATCATTTTCAAGAGTAAATGCTTTTACAGCCATCAGAGATATCGATCCCAGTTATTCTTTTCCTAATTTTTCATATAATAAATTTGATAATTTATTGATGTATGAAAACGAATCACATTATAACAGACCTAATAATCTGCATGTCGTCCCAAGACATAAAAATCCACTTTTTAAAAATGAGCAAAGATTTAATCCACATTCTCAACGCTACAAAAATAGAAATTCACATCCAAATATTTGGTAAAGGGCAAAGAATCATAAGCCTCGTGATCTCTTCCTTAGCCCTACAAAGGTTATTCCTAAGAATGAAAGTAATCAAAATTTCATCGACATTTATATTATGAGTCAAGCTAAATGTATAGGTAAGTGTTTTCATTTAAAGGTAAAACTAACTGTCGAATATGAGTTTATCTATGAAATTAGTTCGGTTCTTGACTCCGGCGCCGCATGCTCACTCCTGAGGAGGGAAGTATATGAAAAAAACTCTAAACTCTATCCCATCGTATTACAAAGTCATAACATAGTTCTAAGATCCATTACTGGAAATGTGATCCCAACTATGGAACGTTTCAAAGTACAAATGATTTTAGGGAATCAACTTTTTAATATATTCCTTATTGTCGTATTCTACTTGCACCTTTAGAGGTCCAATGTTAATTGGGACTGATATTTTGTCTCAATTACCAATTTCCTTAAATTTTCAATCTGAATATTTAGCTTTAAGTTCAAATTATAACATTGTTAAAATCCCTCTCGAAACGTATAATTCCCCAGAGGATAATGATAGTAGCTATACTTGTAAATCTAAAATTCAGGAAATCCCTGATGAAAGTTTATTCCATGATTCTAAAAACGAAAAAAAATCTCTCATAAATCAAATTGTCATAGATGGTGATATTTCCTATAATTTATTCATGTCTGAAACTCAAATCTTTGAACCTTATTCATGTAATGTTTTACTTGTTAATGTAAAATCAGAAGCAGATACTTCACCTTCCAATGAAATTTGTCTTATTTCCGAAAAGAATTCTATTTCTAATTTAGTATTTGCAAACGCTCTTAGTAGAATGAAAGATGGAACTATGATTATTCAGTGTATGATTATTAGCCCTTCACCCATCACTCTTGACAAAAATGTCCAAGTTTCAATAGCAAATCCTTTGTTATTACAAAGTGTCACTGCGAATATAAATCAGGTAAGTTCCTCGGAAGGTTTATCTGATGCCGAGTTAAAAGATGCGTATAGAGAAATTCTGCTCTCAAAATCAATAAAGGATACATCTGCTAAGATCTCATGATCAAGCAACCCTGTTTCACCCAATATTGCGCTACACACCTTTCTTAAAATATATATATGTACAAACTTATTCGCTTTTAAAATAATAAAAATACATAAAAACTAAACTCTCAATAATATTTAACCTTCGTTTAATTATTAAATATATTCCAGATTACTATATAAAAATTCTCCTACGTACTATTATTAATAAATAAAATAATATTAATAATAAAAAAATAATAATAATAATAATAATAATAATAATAATAATAAAATAATAATAATAATAATAATAATAATAATAATAATAATATAATAATATAATAATAATTCAATAATATAATAATAATAATATAATTATAAATAATGAATAATAATTAAATAGTGTTATTCAGCTAATAATAATAATTAATTAATAATAATTAATTAAATAAAATAATTAATAATAATATAAAATAAATAATAATAATAATAATAAGCAAGAACAATTTATAATAAAAATAATAATATTAAATAATAATAATGTAATAGAAATATAATGATAATAATAATAAAAATTAAACAAATAAAACTTCCCAAAGATTCTAAATTATATCATCTTTCTGTGAGGCTAAAATTTGACATACACACATAATCGTTGTACTATATTTTATTGATGACATTTTTCCAAAATCTAAAAAAAAAAAATAATATATTGTACAGACTGATATATATATATATATAATATATATATTTATAATATATATATCTAAATATATATACTTATATTATATAATATTATATTATATATTATAATAATATATATATATATTTTAATATTAATATTATATATAATATATATTAAATTAATTATTTAGTATATATATATATGTTATAACACGTTCTAATTGAAGTTAAACCCGGACTGACTTAAGAATAATGTTCTGGGGGGGAGGGAGTTTTAACAAATGGGAGATTTGACCTTGTATTATTTCAAGCGATTTTCTAACCGAGGCATGTTCCAGACATTTAACATACTTATATTAAATTATACATATATATATTTAATATATACATAATTAATATATAATATATATTATTTATATATAATATATATATATAATTATTATTTATAATACTACTATATATATAATATATTAAATATATATTACTATATAATATTAATATTATATATATATATTATATCATATATATATATATATATATATATATATAATATATATATATATTATAATATTTTATAATATATATTATAATTATATATATAATTATATTATATATATAAAAAAATATATATATATATATATATAATATACTATTAATATATAATTATTAATATATATTTAATATAAATATATATATTTATATTATATAATAGAGTAGTGTAATAGATATATATATATATATATTAGGTATTATCAGAATATATATTATATGACAAAATTTGGTTAAGAAACTTGTGACTGTTAGCTAACGAGGGGTCTAAAAGTTGGGCTGTTTTTAATTTCGGCGTCTCTCGCCCTCTCCCCTCTCTCTCGCATAACTATTTATATTATTATTAGTATATATATAATATATATATATATAATATATACTATATCATTATAATATATATAATATAGGGTATATATATGAGATATATATAATATATATATATAAATATTAATATATATACCATATATATATATATAGTGATATATAATATATTTAATATAATAATATATACTGGATTATAGAATAATTAAAGTATAAATATATAGTATATAATATTATATATTAGATATTATAATATACTAATATATAGTAATATATATAATATATATCATATCTCATAATATATAATCTAAGCAATTGGCGATATTTTTATCATCTAAATTAATAGCTATAGGCATGTTTGGTCAGCAGCTCAAGGACTATCCCCCAGATTCCATCAGAACTTGAATCGAAATGAATGTGAAGCAAATACATATCTTTATTACATAGGATGCGGTCTTTGTTTTATATTATTTAGATTGTTATTTCATTATTATTTTGATTTTTTTAAGATTTCTCCAATACCCATATAAATCTAAATGTACATTGAATTTTATATATATATTATATATATATATATTATGATATGATATATTATATATATACTACTATATATACTATTATAATATATATAATTATAATATATATATAATATATATATTTATATTATGATATATATAAGACTATATATATTATATATATACAACTATCATCTATATATATATTATATATATATCTATCAACCTAATAATATAGTATAAATATATATTATAATAGTATATATATATATATAGCTATAACATATTATATATATATAGTAAATATATAATATAATATATATATATATACATATAGTATATATTTGATAAATTTAATCTTGCAATTGACGCCTCCAGGGGACTAAAACAAATATCCTCATATATAATAGTATATATAGTATAGTATTACAATAATATATTATATAATATAATATATATATATATTATATATTATATATATTATATATATCTTATATATTATTAATATATAATATATACTATATTATATATATATTGGAGTACTAATATATATATATATAATATATATATATACATATATAGTATATATATAGTAAGTACTAAGTATACTTAATTAGTATATATATATATTATATACTATATATACATATATTATATATAGTATGTTATATAGTTATATATATATATAGTATATATATAATAATATTAAATATATATATACATATAGTATGATTTATATATATATATAAAGAGGTATATATATATATATATAATATATATATATAATAGCGATTATATATATTATATATATTATTATATATGTATTATATATAATATAATATATATATATCAGTGCTACTAAATCTGACATCATCTTAACTAGAAGAAACCACTATTACTCTGTAATTCTGACACTCTTCTATCCTTTTTTTTCATTTATTTTTTCCTAGACAATATTTAAAAAAAAAAATTGATAGATAGTTAGGGGCTCGAATGCTGACGGGGGACAGAGGGGGGGACGAAGTCCCCACGTCGGTTCCACACCGGGAGGCTGTAGAGACCCCGTACGTCCTGTCATCTTGCGGTTTACCTCTATGTATTTCCTTTAGATTTAAAATCAAATAAGCCAACAAGTGTAAGGGAAAGTAGAAATTATTCTTTTTTTTAACTAAAGGAATACCATAGGGTAAACCGCAAAGATTGAACCAGAAGTCGGGGTGTCTCGGCCTCCGGTGGACGACAGGGGGGACCTCGTCCCCCCCCACTTCTGTCCCCCGTCGGCTCGAGCCCCCCTAAAAATGGAAAGAATAAAAAAATTTTTAAAAATATTTCCGACGATAATTGCAAAAAAAAAAAAAAAAAAAAAAATATATTCCACACCACCTCATTCGCAATAACGTTAAAGTATTGACCATTATACCCAACCTTGTATATTGGAGACTTTTGTTTCAAGAACTAAAAAAAAAAAAAAAAAAAAAAAAAAAAAAAAAAAAAAAAAAAAAAAAAAAATTAACAAATAAATTTCTTTAAATTAATTTAAAATTAAAATAAATTGAAAATGATGATAAAAATAAAATAAGTTATTATATTATTATTATTATATTATTATTATTATATTATTATTATAGGATGTAATTTATATATTATATATTATATTAATTAATATTATGATATATTATTATATATTATTATATTATTATATTATATTATTATTATTAATTATTATTATTATTAATTATTATTATTTAATTATTTTATTTTATTATTGTACTAAAATATTTTATATTAATAAATTTATCTACGTCCGAAAGAATTTTCCTTTAATACAATAGTGAAGCAAAAAATGCGTAATACAAATGCCTATTTTACAAAAAAACATCGGAACTCAGAATTAGAAATTTATTTCGTACGATTTCACTGGAACTTCGCAAAATTAAAAACTCGTCAAACTTACGTCTAATAGCAAAAACGTACAGCTTCCACAAATTTGCCTACTATATATACATATAATATATAGTTAGTATATATATAGTTATTATATAATTATTATATATACGTAAAGAGAGGTAGTATAGGGTAAAAAAAAATATTAATGAAATGATATATCAATATATATATATATATATATATATAAGAGAGAGAGAGAGCAGAGACGAGAGAATAGAGAGAGAGAGAGAGGAGTGATCTGAAGGACGAGACAAACAGAGGGCGAGATGCTGACCGACATGAACGAGAGAGAGAGAGGAAGCAGCGACTGAGTCATTCGATTATATTACGTATTTCAAAACCATTATTTAAATCAGGAAGAATGTGGCAAAGCGGCAACATTTGTCCCACCACAAATTATATATCGGTTCGTTTATCCTAGTTTCTGTATCCGCTTTCAACACAAGGAAAACTTCCTTGTAATCATAATATCTCGAAACACATTTGTTCATATCCAGTGAAGCTGTGTCTTGAAATTTCATTCCTCAGTTGAGCCATTTCGAATACTAAGCCATTGACAAAGAACCCCAAACAATAATGGTGTTTGGTATACTGATCAACTGTTAAGGACAATGAAGAAAAAAACATTGAAGAAGTCCTTCTTTCACACATAAATAACTCGTAATATATAACTTAATACCTAAATTATATATATAAATATATATAACATATAAAAATATAGTAGTACTTATTATTATTATATAATTTATATTAATATATACATAAAGTTAACTATATATATATATATATATGATAAAATTATACTATATAATAAGATATAATATATATATATATTAATATATAACCTATAATATATATAACCTATATAATATATAAGTTATCTATAACTGTTAATATATAATATATATATATATAATATAAATATATAATTATATAATATAATTATAATATTATATATTATATAATTGTATGATATTATTATAGAAATAAATATCATTATATATATAATATATATAATTATATATATATTTATACTTATAAATAATAGTAGTATATATATATATATATATATAAATTAATATATATATATATATATATATATATACTATATATAAAGACTGAGAAATGTCAAGAAAAGCTTACTGTCACTCCCATTAGGGAGTCTTTTAAACATCGTATCTCCTTCAATTTTGGTTCTCCTCCTTCTTATGACGTAACTTCATCGTAGACGAGGTTACCTGATGATTGAGTCAAAGGATTATGGTTTGATATTTTGGAGTTCTATTAATCGTATCGGGTTGAAATTCGAAGCACAAATAGATGATGACCCAAAACATTTGAGCATCTTAAGTTACCTGTGTATTAAGGCAAAAGGTAAAGGTTCGATTTTTTAATCTCAGATTCTATTGATCGCATCGGTTGAAATTTGGTATACACATTGGTGTTGGTGTCACCTCGTCTTAGACGAGGTCACATGTGGGGTGCATATCCGAAGGGGATGCAGCCTACTTAAAGTTTTAAAATGCTCGTTATTGTATGCTAAATGGGTCGTAATCCTCTCAAAGTTGGTAGGCTTATTGTGGGTGATATCACCTCTTTGAATACGAGGTTACGTATGGCTACTGCCCTGTAAGGGGGTAAAGCCTCCCCTTCCAATTTTGTTGAAACTTCATAATAACTGCTGGGATTTCCTTGGTGCGAGAATAATGATTAAGAGCTCCATTTTTTTTCGATTCTTTATAGGCTAATGTAAAATCCATGTCATTTTAGCCTTTGACTTGAAAATGTTCATTAGATTGATAAATTTTGACGTTTAAGACGTCAAATTAGTGGTCTCTAAGGTCGGTGAGACCGTTTTATAAGGTTTCGAATCTCTGAACCATCAAAAATTCTAAGTCATGTCTGCCATTGAATTGGATTTTCCTTACCTTTGATAGATTTTGACACTTGATGTGGCAAATTATGGGTTCACAATAGTTGGGAATCCGATTGCAAGGATGGCGAAGTTATTCGAATACTCGATCAAACAAGTCATGTCAGAAGCTAACTTGGTCAAAGTCCCCCAACTCCGGAGGTCTGTTTGACTCTTTTTTTTTCGTAAGTTGCACTCAACGTCGATTTGATAGTAGCGAATGTCTTTACTTAAGATTCGGTGAGACCGTTTTGAACAATTTTGGATCTCTAAACTGTTAAGAAAATTTCAAGCAATTAGTCGGCCATTGTTAGATTTATTTACACCTTAATAATCGCATCTATATTATTTACACTATTTGCTGGATTCAATTACAGTGATTTCTAAGAGTCCGGGTGGAGGACTTGAACTTCGTGCGAGGTGACGGGGCAGGTTACCAATTTCGGAGTGGGCCCGAGGAATCCTCACCTCAAAATAGCCCCTACCTGAAGTTGTTCAACCCGCCTATAACCTCTATTATAAGATATATAACTATATAAAAATCCCTAAGAAAAGCCAGGAATTAAATATAGTAACTATATATAATATAATACTAACGCATATATATAAGGTATAGATTTTATAAAGTATATATTATATATATAAAGCTATTATATATAATATTATAATATATATATAATAAATATAATATATAAATATATATATAATAATATATAAATTATATATATTACTATATAATGAGAGATTCTTATAGGTACCTTAAGTATATAATATATAACTACTTATAATATGATATATATTATATATATTATACTATATAATATTATATATATATATATAATATAATAATATAAAATATAATATAAATATATTATTATATAGACACGTAGTAGTATTATAGATACTATAATATATATAATACTATATATATAATATAGTACAATATAATATAATAATATCATATAATATATATTTTATATTTATAGTAAATTATAATAAATAATACATAATAAATATAAAATTAAGATCGATATATTAAATATATAATAAATATATATATATTATTAAGTAGTAGTATTATATAGTATATATATATAAGGATCTATATATATATATATAGTATAACTTATGATATATTATCTATATATATATATTTATAAAACAGAGCTAGGAGGCTTTGGAGTCTGAGCATAAGATTAGAAATTCTTGAAATATACATATAATTGTCTAAGTGGGGTGTTTTTACCATGTTTACAAACATGATGGCAGGGTCCCTAGGAAAAAAGAGAAATACATAGCTGATGATTGAGTCGAAGTCGGACCTACTTCTGGATGGAAATAGATGGGAGGTGAAGAGGGAGACTAGGTTGAGAACTGCAGTGCTTGAATCAAATTTGTCTTTCGACTTGTCTAATGTGTGGTTGTATCAAAACCCTATCTAAGGATGCACTGCTAGAGTTCGTATATTGGTTTGGCTTTAGCTCTCTAACCGGTTGTCTGAAGGACCCGCGTGTGTGATCGAGCGTGCCCAAAGGCGTGTACATGCGCGATCCTCCGCGAAACCCACCCATCCGCTCGCATGCGTAACATTGATGAGCGAACGCATAAATATTTTCTAGTTTGTTAGACGTTATTGTAAACTTTTAATAAAGTGTAAACTCTATTTTCATTTTTTTTTCATTTAATACGTATCCAACCGTCGAGTCACAACATTATATAAATTAAACTGAAATATTTCTGTATTTTATTTTATAGAAAAACCTGTTTCATTTTTACAGTTTTGTTGAAAAAACATTTGTGTTTTAACTAATAATTCCATTATTTTTTTAACAAATAAACATTGCTCCTTATGACCTAGGATTGAAGTCAATAAAGCAGTAGCGCATCATCCCCCGTATATAGGTAACCCTCCCAGCCCGGCCCCATGCCGTTATTGCTTCACTGGCTGTTTATTTCATATTATTGAACGGGCAAATTTTTGAAAACAAAAACAATTGTTATAGAAAAAATTGGTAATTATATAAATATTATAATAGTATATATTATATATATATATAGGTATAGTAATATTATATATATATATAATATATATATATATATAAATAATAATATATATAATATAATATATATAATATAATATATTAATATTATATATATAATTATATATATATATATATTAGTGATGGGACGATTAATCGGAATCGGGCATCGGAATCGAAAGAATCGGGTGTTTTTCAAGGAATCGGAATCGGAACGGAATCGGCAAAATTGCTACCGATTCTTTGACCGATTCTTCGGTATACCATCTGAAAATAATTTTTATTCCGATATTTATGATATTTCAAAGACAAATTTTGCGAAGTCTGCCATACTGATTTTTAATTTCAGTTTTTCCTTAATTCTATTAATTAAAGAAACTGGATTGGAGCGGCGCATCTTTACGTAGAGCCTAAGATATCATGCTAAGATCTTTCAGATAGTTCAGGTGAGGGACGTCATTATGCATTTTTCGTGAGTTCATTGTTATGTAATATGTTTTGATAATTAGATATACCCGTGAAACTCGTAAGTGAGCATTTGATATATTGCCTTGTAGGGTTTCTAAATAATTGGAGCTATTGAATACAAATTATGTGATTAATATATTATGAAAATTAATAATTTCGTTAATAAAGAAACCATTAATTAAAACAGAACTTGAAATAAATACTAGTCCAGATTTTAGGCGGATAGGCTATTAACATTATCGAAAGTTGTTCGTTCTCTCAAAATCACCCTGGTCATACACACCACACACACACACACACAGTGCCATCTTATCCAATTTTCACTTTAGGCACACCTCCTAGGCCCTAGCAAAGATTATATAATTTGAGAAAATAAAAGTTAAAGGAAATTAATAATATAAAAACTTTAAATTCGTTTGTTTAGTCAGATTTTATTTCTGCAGAATTTTGTTCTTTTTGAATGAAAAACCATTTTATAATTTCCGAACTGGAATCTGTTTTTTAAACTTATAATATTTCATTTTGTATTTTATATAAGAATAAATGATTCGATTGAATATTTATAATTATGTTTTATATGTTATTATTTATATATATATAACAAATAAGATATAAATATATATAAATACGTAAGTAATATAATATATATATATATATACTATTATATATACTATATTATATATTACCCAAATATATTTTAGGAATACTTTTATACTATTATACCTTATATATATATTTGCTATATATATAATAATTAAAATATAAATATAATAATACATCTATAAATCAACATAAGATTTAGATTTTTATAAAAAGCTCTTGCGCTCACGGGTATAGGCTTTTTTTTTTTAGGGGAGTTTCTCTAGGTAATTATGTCTACCTAGGATCCGAATTAGGATTCGAACCCACGACCTGGCCATGCGAGACCTGCCTCAATATATATATAATATTTTTATTAACTTTAATTATTACTTATATCATACTATATTATATACTATATATAATATATTATAACTTATATAGCTTCTCTGGATAAATATATAACCCTATATTATGGTTATATATTATAATATATATATATATATATATTAACAGATTATATTATATATATATCATTATAATATATATATATCATATATAGGTACTATATATATAATATATATATATTATATATTATAATATATATATTATATATATATATACTATTATATAGCTATATATAGGTAGTATAATCATGGCTATGCCAATACTTCTACAGTTTTTTCTATTTTTATAAATTATATATACTAACAATATTTTAAAAATTTAAAATAATAACATAAAAATTAACATTGCTATTAACTATAATAATAATCATGGTAAAAATTACCCACCAACCAGCAAAGAAGGATCTAATTCTTGTAAATCAAAAAGTTAGGCAGCAAGGGCTTTTGTAAAATGTGTTCTGATCAAATCAAACTATTTTTTCAAATTAGCAAAATCCAATATCAAGAGGAACCGAACTAGAGTGCTTTACAACAACAAATATCTAAACATTTAAGTACTAGTCTTGAAAAAGATTGTACTTTAGAGAGAGTGTTAATATGAACATTTATGGCCAAGTCCACCAGATTGCAGTTTTACAGGTAAATATTTCAGAAACTAAATGGATTTGATCTCAGTTGCATTGTTACAAGAAACTAATTTTGATTGACACTCTTAACAAAACCAAAATATGGCATATAAATGACTCTAAATCCAAGAAGATTCCCAGACCTATTGGAGAAATGATCGCAGTGGATTTGCAACCATTTTCAATAGTTGAAGACATTGCTTTCATAAGACTGATAAATCATGTGTGCCAAAACTATGTAATTCCTTCAAAAAAATATATAAAAGAAACTATTGTGAAAAAAATATATATGAATATGTATGGAAAATAAAAACAAGTTAGATAAATGCAGGGAATACTTGTCTTTTATATGTATGATGGGATTATTTTCACTTTTTATTTATTTTTCAATTGTTTTTCAATTGTAAAACTAACGAAAACTAATTCTGAACTTTTCCCTTACTGCAATGGCAACACATTTCAATACAGCTTCAGACAAATCTTTTCTTGATGACCATTCATTGTAATCCCTTAATTGCTTTATAAAATCCTTGTTAGCGTTTTTTATTCTGGCATCTCGTAACTTCCAAGTTCCTATAAAAGACCTGTGAAGTTTTCCGTTATTGATAATTTTGTGATAATCGAAAACATTAATCATTTTGATATATAATATAATATATATATATAATATATACTATATATATTATATAATATATAATAATATATATAGCATATATAATATATATATATATATTATATATATATATATATATAAAAATCCACAAAGGCCCTAAGTGGAATTGAACCCTTACCCTTAAGATGGTGATTTATACATATAATTGTGGGTTTATGCACGAAATCCCCGTATATATATATATATATAATATTATTATATGTATGTATTATATATATAGTAATAATTATATATATATCGTAGTATATATATAAAAATATATATATTTCTATATATTATATACTATAGTATATATATACTTATATATATGATAGTTAATACTATAATATTTATATATATGTATATATATATATATTATATAATAGATAAAATATAATATTAATATAATATATATTATAATATATATATATTATATATATATTATAATTTGGAATCGGATATTCGGAATCTGGAATCGGAATCGCACTTTTGACTGGGGATCGGGAATTCGGAAATCCGGCCATCCGGCTGGAAATTTGGGCATCCCGTCCCATCACTAAATATTAATATATATATATATATATTATATAATATAACATATAGTATATAATATATGATATATATATATATATTATAATATATATAGTATATATATAATATATAATATATATATATATATGTGCTAATATTATATATATATTAGTGATGAATGGGTATCATCGCGCATCGGCAGTGTTATTAAAAGATTCGCATCCCAAGATATTCTGCCTTGTGGATGCTTGCCGAATATTAGTGTCCACAAGTTTAAAAAAAGATTTTATAATTACAAAATGACTTAAGATGAACTCACAAAGCAAACTCTAAATGGAGGGATATGGGAGGACTCAATCAGACTGATGTTTAATGATGACTCATATTCTCTCGCATAATCTCTTAAGTAATTTTGAGGTCCAAAGTCACATCGAGAATGTAGTGATGCCAAAAAAATCAGCCGCCTCTACATCTTCTGTCTCCACAATGTAATACCATAATCTCAACGCTAAGAAGCATTTTGAACCAACTTCCAAGCGAAAAATGATGAACGGTTTAAAAGAATGAAAGATGAAATAAAAACTTGAGCTAGAAAAACGCTTGGGTTCTGTGACAATTAATGGAGACCTTCATACTCTGCACTGTACTTAATATCCCCGTTATAAAGAGCAAGTTTTTTTTGATCAGCACAAATTAAAACAAGTTTTAAATCGTTCACTTTTGTGTTGTAGTTGAAAAACCTCAATCCGAACAGTCTATTATTCCGCCACCCATTAAAAGGAAAACAACAGGAATCACAGATCCAACATTTTTCAGGAAAAATTCAATAACAGATTCAGCTGGAAGAATTTCTACATGTCCAGTATAGTTGATGAAGAAACACACGCCATTACACAAAAAAAATGTACTGCAACATGATTGAGAAACTTTCCACTCAAGGCAAAACCAACTAAGATACAAATGATTATTACTATTCACAGTTTTGTAGAAATGGTACAAAATGCTGTTATCCCTAAGCGTTAATGTAAAATCTTGCATAGGAGAGATACTTGGTCTGTCCTTCCAATAGTTATCTAACCAGTGTGAGGTGTACTTTAGCAAGAGGCGCTATATATGATGAAAAAGAGTAACAGACCACTCTTAGACAGATATGGGGCAGAAAGATTATGTTCTCAAGTGACCAAACCTACTTATATTTGGAAATTTTCGAATTTATACTAGTGCAAAAAGTATGTAATCCACTGTTAAAATCTGGACCACACTAGGTTGGGAAAGAGTTGGGGAAAGAGGTTGGTTAGGGGTTATGATAGTTGGGTTCCCACCCTTTGCCCCTTGTTTAAGCAATTATATTATAGATTCGTGGCTAAAATGTCGAAATAATAAATAAATAAAATAAATAAAATATATATATATATATATATATATATATAATATATATATACTATTATATATATTTGATTGTAGGATATAATTATATATATTATAATATATATATATTAATAATTATATATATATATTATATATTATATATATTATATTATATATCTAAACTATACTCCCAGGAAGGGCTTTCTGCTCTCCTGCAGTTGGACCAGGCACTTCGTCTTCTGGCTCCTGAGAAATGCTTAACCCAGATCACTCTAGATAAATCCATTCTCGGCGCACGGTTTCCGACGCCCAGTCCTCGAGTTAACAACTCTCAGGGTAGGCATGTATTCGCCCTTCAGTAGAGACAAGCATCTTCTCCATTAGGACCTCAAAACTCGGTTTCTACCAACCTCTCCAGAGGATCTTGTTTCTAGGCACATAAGATTTCTAACGCTGGTCCAAGAGTAATAAAACAAAAGGAAAGACCGGGTTGCTAGCCATATCTTCTTATAACCCGACTTCGGTGAAATATTATACCTTTACTATATGATTTATTATCGATATTCACTATATATATAATATATATATTATATATATATATAGTTAATATATATATATATATATGCTATAATATATATATATATATATATAAGTATATATTTATATATATAACGTATATATATATACTTAATATGAATTTATATTTAATTTAATAATAATATAAGTAGTAGTAGTATAGTATAGATATATATATATTAATAATATAATAAATAATATATAATATATTATATATTATATTAGTATTGTTATTTATATTTATTATTCTAAAGTATATGCAATAATAATAATATAATAGATATAATAATAGATATATCATATTATATAGTAGGATATATATATATATACATACTATATAGATATATTATATATATTATATGATATATAATATATTATATATCATTATGATTACTATTCAACAATGTCCGCTCTTAATACTATATTATAAACATAATACATTTTATAAATATATATTAATATATATAGTATATATATATAATAAACCTATATCCATACATATATATATTATATTATATAATAAATATAATATATATATACATCAACATCCGTAGATGGGGAAAAAATGACATCCGAGGCGTCACTAATATATATTATAATATATATATATATATATAAATATAGTAATATATATAATATATATATATAATAGTTATATATATATATATATATAAATATATTATATATATACTATTTATATATATATATATATAGTTATAGTATATAAATAATTACATATATATATATATATATATATATATATATATATTATATAGTATAATATTATAATATATAATATCTATATATATAATATAATATAGTATAATATATATAACTATATATAAGGCCCAAGAACACCACCGGATCTGTCCATTTTGGGGTTTACCCTTGGAATTATATGCTTGTAGATTTAAAATAAATCCGACATTTGGCGGAACTTGGGACTCCTTTAACTTCGGTAGGCCGCCCCCAGAGTCAATCCGTATCTTCTCCAAAAAAATGGCTCATCTATACTATTATATAAAATATTTTGATAAGTATATATATATATATATTATATGTGATTATATATATATATATATATATAATATAACTATATAACTAGAAAAAAGACATATATATATATTATATATATATATATAATAATATATATATTAATATATATATATATATATATATACATTATAAAATATAAATCATAACATATATATATATACTCTATTTTACTACATATTAAATAAGGTGAAAAAAAAGGCATAGTTAAATAATATAAATATAGTATATAATATATATAATAATATATGATATATTATATATAGTTATATAATTGATTAAATACTATTAGGTTATATAACGTGCCTATATATATCATATAATATCCCACCTAGGTATAATATAGTACTTATATTAAATACCAAAATAGTACCCTTAGTGAATATATAATATTATACTACATATTTATAATATATAATATATATACATATAATATATATATATATATATATATAGGTCGAGAAATTCCCGGGGACTCTGTCACTTTGTGGTTTACCGGACTTTGGGATATCGTGTTTTAGTTAAAAATAAATGAATGCCGACATTTATGGCAACTTTGACTTTCTCCCTCGAAGCGCTAAAGGGCTCCTTCGTGCTTTCTCAAAAAAATTATCATTATCACACAGATTTTCCACACATTGTTTAACGAATTTATTTAAACTGTACTAAAAGCGTTATTTTTCTAATTTTCATGGATAAAAATGTCTCCTTGAAATTATAAAATTTTATTTATTATTCGTTGCCAAGTTGTTATAGGTGGTTTCTGTTATATTGCACTGTTTGCTTGTTCGGGAGGCCTTGGACGAGAAACTTCACTTATATATTATATATATAATATATATATAAATATTATAATATATAATAAAATATCTATTATATTATATATTTATTATATATAGAACGAATATATATTATATATATTATATATGATTTTTCTGGTGTCGTCGGGTCAAGACGTGTTGCAACTGGAAGGAACAGAAAGAAAGGAGCAGGGAAAAACATCTAGAAGAGAAGAATCTGACAAGATGACGTGAATTGTTTCTCCGGAAAAGTTTGCGAATAAAGAATAAGTGTAAGAAAATGAATTCAATCTTCCTCAAAGTCAGAAGAAGCCTTGAAAAATAATCGAATATAAAATATTTTCCAACGATTAATTTGAAAGATTTTAAAAAAATTAAGGAAAAATTAATATTATTCAACGTCAAATTTTAAAAACAGTAACAAATGTTTAATGTTACGTGTTCTTTTAGGACAAATATAAATGTATGAGCCAAAGACAAAACAGGATATCTTTAGCTTGAATGATATTGATAATTATGCATAGAAGTTTGATTACAACCCTGACATCAGATCAAGCTTATTCTCTCTAAATGGACTTCTCGATTAAAAAGGGCTGTGGACTCGGAAACATGCCTACAGTTATTTTCGTTTCTTCTTTTGCCACAGCTGGTTGGATAAGTATTAAAATACCTGCAGCTTGGCGACCATCCCCCAACATGTGCTGCTTCCTTACAAATGGATATAAATAATATAAATTAGTGCTAACAGTGATTATGTTGATAATAGTGTTATTAATGTTATTAGTGTTATTAATTAATGTTACTTGATAAATTAGTTTCTTAGTGTGTGAATGATCAGAATATTATTTTAATTATTGATATCAATATTATTGATAATAGTGCTAGTGATGATAATATTGTTAAATGTTGGTAGTTTATAATGTTATATATGTGTAATAGCAAGGTATATGTTGGTTATATATATGATTTTATATTTTTTAGTTATATATATATTTATTTATATAACAAGCGCCCATGGTAAGCTCAGTGTTAGAGCACTCGCCATACAAAGCGAGGTGGTCCCAGGTTCCGCAAACTGGTCCGTGGTGGAGAATGTTGAGCTATTCTTCCTTAGGCTTTGGTCCGTCCTGCACTGACTTTACACCAGGTGTACACCCCCTCCTTGATTAGGGCACTGCCCGTAATGGGGTTTATCTCTGTAAAAAAAAAATAAATAAAAAATAATTATATATAAATATATATATAATATATATATATATATATATAATATATCAATATAATATATATTATTCATTATATTAGTAATAATATATAATATATAAAGTATATCTATTATATATATATCATTAAATATATATATAAATACTAATATTATATATAATATATATATATATATATATATTATATATATTATATATATACATATATAATATTATATATATATATCAATATACGTAATATATATATAATATATATATTATCCTTAAATAAGGCATTCAATTTAGAGGGGGTAATTTTTCAAGTTGTTCTTCTTGTTTAAATATTACTTCTAATGACATATCAAAAAACTAAATAATTTTTGCTTTTTTCAAATGTTAGGTTTATATAATATATCACTTCTGCGAGGGAGGATTCTAGCTTTAAATGTAAAGCTGAAGAAAATATATATTTAAATAACTTAGTAAATATCAAATAATTATCTCTTAACTTCGACTTTGTATCTTCTAATTGATTCCTTCAAATTTCATCAATAAGACCCTCCTACTGATATTATTATAACTATATAATTATATATAATATATTATATATAATAATAAACTCAAATTAGTATATATATATATATTAACTATATATTTAATATACTATTATATAATATTTATATATATATTATTAATATATATAATACTATATATATATATAAGGATCTTAATAAATATAATATTAAATGTATATATGATATACATATATATTTAAATAAAAGTATATTTATTATATATTAATATTATATATATATATATATATATATATATATATATATATATTATTATATAATAATAATATATAACATATATCATAATTATTAATTATACTATTATCTATATATATATTATAATATATTGAAATAAAACAGCCATTATTAATCAAGTACATTTGAAGGTATGTATAAGAAATATTACGTTAAATATGTTCTCCGCTTATGTGTCCTGCAACATGTCTAGATGTGCTCTGAGTGTGAGTTTGTTTGAAAATCTTGATTAAATTTAAAAATATTTCTACAAAGCAGGGTAATGGAACCAGAGTTAAGTAGATCCTCCTAAAAATAGGTGTTATGGTGCTTTATAATGTTTTTTTTTGTAGGGAAAAGTTTAATGGAATTCAAAGCACTGTAACATATTCTACGAGTACAAAATTTGACAATAAGGTCACCAAAAAATGATCCTTTCTCTGATAAAATAAAATTCGTCACAAAATCTCGACCATCGAGCGCGCTCGAACCTAAACTCGTCCTGTATAGACCGAGAAATTCTCACTCCACATGTGTTTGTCTGAAGGTCTGCTCTACATCTCCCATATACACGAACAAAGAAAATGATCCCTTTAAAAACATGACCGAAAACAATCAGGTAAAGCCTCTACACTGGCACTCATATACCCGCAAACATCATCAAAACTCATCTGGTAACCTTAAAAAGGTTAAAGTAAAAAAATAATAGTTACACATAAAAAGAGTGGAAGTAATTTAACTTTACATTCTTATATATTATAGCAATATAAAAAGCCCAGTATAATAAAAGAAAAACTAAGATGAAGAGATATAGTCGAATTATTGATAGAAGGGTGCATGTTATTCTAACAGCTAATATACGCAGTAAAGAAAATTAAAAGTAGACAAATACAATAAATCAACAGTAGATGATCCCCTCAAGCTCCACCACCCTCATATTAGACAGACACAGTCTCCCAGTATACAACCTATACACATACATCATTGAAGGCATAAAAAAATGTATCTATTTAATCAATCAAATCATATCTTACATTCACAGAGCTTTTAAGCCAGCTGAAGTAGGATCCGTTCATGTCTAAGAGAGAACATATGATTAAATAGATTATATAGCCAACATAAGTTCATGACGATAGTGAATACAAGGAAAGATAATACTCAAAGACAATATAACAGAACAGAGATAAATATTAAACAAATCATATATTAACATTAAGAATAGGAACAATAGGATTAAGTTCTCAACCTTTGGTAAGAAAGTTTTGCATATCTTCTAAATTTCATATTGTATCTGTTATCCTGTAACCTTTAATAAGTTTTCCAGCAACTCTTGAAATATTTAGATAGTGTGTATGCCTAATAATATCATTATATTATTTGTAATATTAAAAATAATATGGTGAAAGGTAAGAAATAACATCCATTTAAATAAAATCAACCATAGAACCCTTTTTAAGTGAGGACTTATCACCATTTTATATGAAAATAGTAGGCTTATATACTATATATATAATATATATATCAATATATTGTGAGGAAATAGGATAAAAGGTGTATTAACGTAGTATTTGAGCTAATCGTGCTCAACTCGCACGCCTCGGTCACATATATGGCTAATTTATCTTGTTTAGAAGTGTATAAATTGCTTTCTACAATTGTGGCATATAATGGCAAAGAGCCAAATAAATTAGGAGAGAGAAACTAAAATAAGTGGATGATGTAGTATTCTTTCCTTATGATTATTTAATTACATAATAGATAATAAATATGCGCATTATGGTTTAGTTAGAAGTAATAATTATGTCACTTATATCTACAAACTAATATAATAGTTGAGTAAGATTCTATCAACTATGGAATAGTAAGAAAGTATGATGACTGCGAGTAACGCCTCTCGCCTTGCTTTTCCAAGCTCTCTTTCCCCAATTTTAACTTGTGGGTGGAGTAATGGTATTTTCCTATATTTATCTTTTCAGCGTGATAAATGGTGGTTTAAAACATAAATGTTTAATCTGTATGTTTACGTATCAAAACTAAGCGAATACGAAAGTACTAGTAGTTGTATCGTATAATCATTCTTATCAATAGCATAGCGAGGTGCATAAACTATTTATAAAATACTCAACATGATCCTTCAAGTCTTTTACCATGGCTATCAATATTATCTATCTAAAATGGCTTCTTTTTATAGAATCTGAAAATCTATATTATTATATACTTTTAATATTAATCTCCAGGTGTAACACCAATTGAATAGACTCCTTTTATTCTGAATCATTTTTTTATATACACCGCATATGCGATATCGCCTTTAAGCAACATAATCTGAAAGTATCACACATACTAATATATAGATTTAGCCTTCATTTAACATTCATTATTCTTAATTGAAGAATTATAATTAATATTTAAATTTAATGAATAATAATATTAAATTTATTATAATAAAATCACCCGATGAACTATAAAATTTGAAGTAGGGAAACGTAGACTAGACATAACCTAACATTTTCGCTAATCTAGCAGAGTTTCTTGCTGTATACTCATGATTGAGGAAATTTGAGTCTAAACTTTCTATGGGTTACGAAAGCGTAGTTGCTCACTCGCTATTCCACACTCCTTGTGTTAATATAGTTAATGATTTCTTTGGTAGTGGTAATTTTAGTGAAAATCCTATGTCTAATACTTACGATTAGAACACTTCTTCTTATTGCATACAAATTGACAGTACTTATCCAATTATTGTGAAATTTTATTTATTCATACTAACATAATATTGAAAAAGGAAATATATAAGGAAAGGCATTATAATAATCTCAATAATTAATAAACACCATCATTCCAATATTTTATAATTCGTAATAGTAATTCAACAAATTAATCTACACTCCATTTTAGATTTAAAAAAGTAGTCATGTAATAACACGCCACTTATTTAACATATTCCTTATATATTGCCTTGATATATGTTAATTGAGTATAGAATTTGTAAGGGAGCCGGCATTTTGAAAAATTAAATTTCATTAACTATAATTCACCAAACGCTTCTGTGAAATTTTGCTATATATATTTATATATAGGCAGCTGATAAATGCTATAAAATTAAAGTCATCGATCTCATTAATTCTCACGAAATAGTATAATAATAGCTTAAATTAATAGCAGATTAAACTTAATTAGATAATATAATTACTACCAACTTTCTCTTCAGATTAAGCCCGCTTCCCCCTTACCCTCTCCAAACTCTGGGTTGAATTATCGGTAACGATATATTTTTACTTTAAAATCCTTTCGTGGATGAGGAGAGATAATTGATCACCTACTTTTGATAAGTATAGGGTTGTCATTAATATATTATTAAAAAAAAAATTACATAGGCAATATAAGATTCAAGTAATGACGACTTTCATTCTTCATAGATATCGTCTCGATTGATAAATTATGTACAATATATTATTATCAAATATAAACTGTCTTCTAGCATGCTAAAAG
>JABUQX010003193.1:0-44133 GCA_015478945.1 Trachelipus rathkii
ACCCGAAGGGTGTAAGGGGTTACATAAGGGTAAGAATAAATGATGTCGCAAGTGATTGGTTTAATATTGATAGCGGAGTAAGGCAGGGATGTTTTATGTCTCCTTGGTCATTCAATTTGTATATGGATGGGGTTAGGAAAGAATTAGAGGTGGGGGTGGCAGGAAGATGGTGTTAGAATGATGCGAATGGAAGAGAGTGGAGGAGCTCAAACCTATTATATGAGATGATTTGATTTGTGGGTGAACCTAAAGAGAGTTTGAATGCATTGGTATAGAGATATGGCAGGGTGTGTAAAAGGAGGGTCTTGAAAGTAAACGTAGATAAGAGCAAGGTTATGGTTGAGTGAGAACAGTCCTCGGTGTGAAGTTATGTTAGATGGTGGCAAGCTGGAACAAGTGTCCGAGTTTAAATATTTAGGATATATTTGGATGAAAAGGGAAGATATACAGAGTGTAGTAGGAAAGTTGTGAATGGCATGAGGGTATGTTGTTACCTGTGTTAATGTATAGAAGTGAGACTATGGTCTGGAATAAGAGGTATAGATCTAAAGTACAATGTGTTCAGATGAACAATCTTAGGGGCCGTGTTAGGTGTGAGAAGAGAGTTGATAAAATGAGGAATGAACGATTAGAGAGTTATGTGGAGAATTGATAAAATGAGAGAATAAATGAAAGTATGTTGAGATGTTTTGGGTCATGATGAAAGGATGGATGAGGTAGTCGGTTGGTTAAGGTGGTTGGCATAGTGGTGAGTGTGCTGGAATTACGACTGGAGAGAGAAGAAAAAAGTGGATTGTGTCAGTAAAGGAATGCCTGGAGGAGAGAAATCCGAGTTACAGAGGGAGAAAAAAGGTGTATAATAGAGTGAATGGCGGGTTTTGTGAGGGGGTATGGTGGTGCCCACCTGGCCAAGAGATGAACCCCCACACTGAGGAGGATGCCATAGTGAGGGTTTAGTCGTAGTCCCGTGAGCTCTTAGGTGATTTCTGATGCGACGAGTTCTCCTAAAAGTAAAACACAGGCCTGGCTGGCTTTCTTTCGACTTTGTCATATTCTTCTACAACTTTTCTGTTTCCGGTGCATAAGAGTGAATGGCGGGGTTTTGTGAGGAGGTATGGTTGTGGCCCACCTGGGCCAAGGGATGAACCCTACACTCGAAGAGTGAAGAGATGTCATAGTGAGAGTCAGTCGTAGTCCCGTGAAGCTCTAGGGTGGATTTTCTGACTGCGACGAGTTCTCACTAATAGGTATAAACGGGGAGGTAAGGCTGGATTTCTTTTCGACTTGTGTCATATTCTTCTACAACTTTTCTGTTTCCGGCATATCACCGCACCTTACCCCAGTCTGGGGAAAGATGGTGATATTGATAATAATAATTTTTTTTTGGATTGAGTGTACAGGAGCCCCACGCCCACAAAAAAAAGCGGCGAATACCGAGTCAGAAAAACCAACTAAAGGCAACTCCTAAACAGAACGCATGAAAACGGAAATGCGATTATTAATCCTATAGAGCAGAGTCAGTTCCCGAATTAAAGCAAAAATCGCGTCACTTGGAAATGAAGTGATTCTGACAATATTATATGAGAACGGGAGTTGGAAAGGTTATGGCGTGTAACAAGAGGAAAAGCCGGTCTCTGGAAGCCGCAAGAGCCCACAATCACGAGAAGATGCGTACCGAACGTGATACTGGGAATGGCAAAAAGACATAAAGGGGATGCGCCTTGCCATAAGATAGCAATTGTGTCTACATTAGTATGCCCAATTTCGCAAAACGTGCCAAACCACTCCTGGTGCCGACTCCGGCGAAAAGACGATGGCCAATTCCCAGGAGCGGCTTACGCTACGCAGTTTTGGCACCACGATGATTCCTCCGACCAACACTCCGTGCCAACAAGGAGGAACAGCCCTGTTTGAGCGGGAGCAGAGATCAAGCAGCTGGGAGCTGTTCCCAGCAAGATGGCCACAGGTAAGTATCGTCGACAGGTAAATTTGCAGGTGGCGGCGCGATAGGCCGCTTTGTCAGCCAATTCGTTACCCAGGATACCCATGTGAGATGGGACCCAGCAAAACGTCAAACACTTGTGTCCTGCATGCAGCATACATGGAAACCTTTGGATGATGGAACCAAAGGATGTCTGGTCGTTCGATTTTGCAGTGCAAGAAGAGCACTCCACGAGTCAGAAAAAATCGTATACGTGTCAAGCAGATCTAGTGTCAGAATCCTATTAATAGCCAAAGTTAGTGCAACTAACTCGGCCGTAAAGACGGACGCGTCAGAAGGGAGAGTGTGGGACACAGTAAGGTCCGGAAAGTTCGCTGATCACCCCCCACCTCTCGCCTTGATCCGTCGTGTAGATGCTCCAGAGCTCCCATGGAGAGCCATGTGAGACAGAAAGGAAGCCTTCAGGCTAGACGGGTGGACTCCGGATTTTGATAAGGCAGACAACCTCATGCACACCACAGAGGCGGATACAACCAATAAGAGCAGACATCATCGTAGTCAAATTGTAAAACAGCCCGCACAGGGAGGCGGAGAAAACGGAAGACAGACGCTACAACCTCAGCAAACGGCCAATAGGCAGGGCTACGAGGAACCTCAGCGATGAAAGGAGTCAAAGCCGATGGCTTGGGGATTTGCAGACGAAGAAACAAGGAGCACATTAGATATTCTCTCCGTAAAGACAGGGGCATCACCCCGGCCTCCACCTCCAAACTTTCCTTTGGCGAAGAACGAAACGCCCCAAATGATATCCGCAGACCCTCAATAATAAAATAATTTTTTTTTTGAGTGGATGTACAGGGACCTTCACAGCACACAAGAAAGCGGCTATACCGTGTTAGTAAACTAACGACAGGGGAAATCCCTAACGGAACGAAAGAGGAACTAGGCTGAGATGGTTAGATCTTGTACAAGATATTCAGTTCCAATAGGAAGGCAAAAACGCGAACACTACGAAAGTGTGATGATTCGGGTAAGATGTACTGAAGGCGATGCTGAAGAGGTATAGTTAGCACATCAGGGAAGAACTTGCTTCTAAGGTCGAGATGCCAGCGCATTCACAAAGATAATGAACGATTGCTGAGGGCCAATTAGAGGAGCAAAACGGAGGTCGAGGGAAACCCCCCGCCGACATAAGAAATCCATGGGTGAGATTGGTATGGCCCAGACACAATCGAGCCAGGACCACCTCCAGGAGGCGGCGACTCCTGCTAGAGAAGACCACCGGCCCAAGGACGGGTTTGATGTTCCGAAAGTTTTAGCGCACGAGCATCCTCTGCCAACATGACTGCCGCCAGAGAGGAAGCCCGAGCAAAGAGATGAGAATCTTGTAGCAGGGAATTGGCCCAGGCGCACAGCAGGAGGAAAGTATTGGGCACACGACACACCGTTTGCAGCCGCCTGTTTGGCTTCCCCATCGGCCCGTTTCGTTACCAGGAACACCAACACGGGAGGGAACCAACAGAAACTTGAATGTAGTGGTTTCTGTGCAGGTAACAAGCAGATGGACTGTTGAATGCACAGACCAAAGGGTTACGCGGTTGACCGGTCAAGCAACGACTGGAGAGCTCTCCGAGAATCAAGATGGTATAATTACCCCCACGGGCGAAGGTACTGATCCTGTTCACCACCATGGACATTGCTATCAGTTCAGCCAAAAAAAAAAAACAGACAAATAAGGTGGAAGGGTGTGGGATACAGTGATGTTCGGAAACACAGCTGAAGCTCCCACCCCCTCCTCCGTCTTTGAACCATCGGTGTAAACCGCTATAGAGTCGCTATGAACCCCCGCGTGAGACACAAAAGAATCCCTCAACAGCACCGAGTGTGCCTCCGACTTACTTAAAGATTGGATCTCACTACAGAGAGCAGGCGGCGGAGAGACCCACTGCGAACGGGTAGAGGTAAAATCATATTTCATGATCGCTCGCTGAGGAAGGTCGAGGAAAGCGAAGATGGAAGTAACAACCCCAGCAAATGGCCAATAAGAAGGGTTGTGACGGACGCACTTTATTATAGGTGTCAAGGCCGACGAGGTAGGAACTTGAATACGGATGAACAGCAAGCACATGAGCTGCTCCCTCCGCTGGGATAGGGGCATCATCCCGGCTCCACCTCCAGGCTTTCCCTCGAGAGGAACGGAATGCACCGTGGCAATTCTCAAACCCCAGGAAATGGGGTCAAGGAAGCGAGTAGGACTGGAAGGGTCTGCCCATATAGCACAAAATGTTCCAGTTTTAGCCAGCACCAGCATGATGTAAAGGGGGAGCATGGTTTTTCTGTCCCCGCACCCCAAGTCTTGGAGGTGAGGTGCCGTAAGAGACTCCAAGGAACGGCGGCAAGTAGCTTTGAGGAGGTAAATGAGAAAGGTTACGTGAGGCGCTCATCGAGCAACAGACCCAGAACCGCACCCTCGGCTCCACACGGATAGGGGAGCCCATAGTAGGAGCTTACATTGGGAGGCGATTGTAGGCGACTCCTACGACGAGGATTTTTACGGAAAAACACGGCTGTAGTTTTCGACGTGGAGAATGTCAGCCACGCGCAGAAGCACCAGGAGGAAACCCTATCGATGGAAACCTGAAGTTGACGTTCCATACAAGGAAGTTAGCTCCAGAGATGTACAGGCCAAGATTGTCAACATAGATGGAGCAGCGCACTGACGTCGGGATGGAATCGACAACCACCATTGAAACCGATAGCGAAAAGCAACACACTCAGTTACACTGCCCTGCCCGGCACCCCTCGTTCCAGGACACAAAAGTCTCGACAGCGTGTACCACCCAAACGACCTGAAACGAACGACCGACATCAATAACTGAAGGAAGAAGGGAAGTTGCCCCCTAAGTCCCAAGAGTGGAGGCTTCCGTAAAAACCCCAACCTCCACGTGCTATCATACGCCTTTTTGAGGTCAAAGAAGACGGCCAAGGTCATTTTGTTGGAAGCAAATGACTCACGAATGTCGTGATCCAACCGGAGAGGATCCTGGGTCGAGCGATGGCGACGAAAACCAAATTGGTAGTCGGAAAATGCATGGAGTTGCTCCAACGTACTAACAAACGGGAAGCCACCAATCTCTCCATGAGCTTAACTCATGTATTGCAGGTCAAGGAAATATTGCGGAGTTGGTTATCGAAAAGTCGGGATCCTCCCAGTTGGGAAATGGGACAATATATGAGTAGACCAGACGGAGGGAAGACCCCCTCCCACCCATATTCATTGATAAGCCGAGAAGGAAGCAGTGTACAGATGGCATGAGCATTTGCGAAGCATCTTGGAAGGAAGATGCCGTCAGGCCAGGTGCTCCATCCCGTGCAAAAGCTCTGAGGGCGTCCAGGAACTCTGCCCTGGTGAAGAGCCTGTTTGGAAGGTCCGTTCCAGGTGGAACAGAAAAATCAGGAAACTCAGAATTAACGGTGGAAGCGTATGTGCGAAAAAACTGTTTCAGCGTACGGCGATTAATACGCCGGGAGCGGGCCGCCGAAGCCCTTAAACAGAATCAAGTTGGAAGGTGTGGGAGTCTGTTTATACAGCCTTATACAACTTACGCTTTTCCCGATTATCCCGAGCACATTCTCTGTTCCACCAGGGGTCGTTGATTTGTCGTTGTCCAGAAGAAAGGGGTAATGGCTCCGTTGCCACCGCCTGATGGATAACCTCCTGAAAGTAAGTGAAGGCATCCGCAGGCGACGGGAACACGTTAGTTGCAGGAAAGATGGGAAAGTAAGTGGCCTGATGATAAGAAGACCAGTCTGCTCTGTCATAGAGCCAGCCAGAATAAGGGGGTAGCTGCGGACTGGAGCCGAAGGATGGTATCACGATAGGGTAGTGGTCACTACCACAGAGGAAAGACGACCTTTCCCACCCAAAACGATCTAAAGACGAGATGGAACACAACGAGACGTCAACACAGGAAGAAGTGCCTGTATCAGAACGTTCAAATGTTGGAAGGCCCGTGTTGAGAGATCATAATGAAAAATCCTGCAAAATACTCAACAACCAATCGGCATTGGGGAACGTAACAGAGTCTCACCACAAAGGATGGCGGAGGTTAAAGGCACCGAGGACCAACATGGGCGGTGGGAGACTTGAGAAAAAATCGACGAGGTCCTTCCTGGTATACGTACAGCTGGGCACCAGGTACACTGAGCAGAGCGTAAGCGGCGCGTCAAGATGGATACGAGCCGCTACGGCATGCAGTGGAGTGGAGAGGGGAATGGGAGTAAATGGGACAGACTCGCGAAGCAGGATCGCTGCTCCACCTCTGTCGCTGGCTCCACGATTCAGGGAAATAAGGGGTTCCCTGTACCTTGAAGGTTGCAAAAGATCACGGTCACGAAGTTGCAACTCCTGTTAACAAACAGCCAAGGGCTGATGATCGACAAGTAATCATTTTAGCTCTTCGTAATTAGCAAAGTGTCCACGGCAGTTCAATTGGATGAAACGTGCCATAAACGGGAAACAATCAATGGTCGGGACGATCCGTGACAATAGTCACGATGTTTTGGGATGTGTTAGTCTTCTCAGAGGTTAAAGGCGGAAGGTTATGTGAGCCGTCGGACGACCCACCGACAGGAACCTCAAACCTCGGAGGGAGAGGAAGATCACGCAGCAGGGATATGTGTCGACCTCCCTGTTTACGAGAGGGGTTCCTGGGCACATCAGGAGAGGGCTCGCCAAAGAGGCGTGCCAAGTCACACTCCACATTTCGAACATACCTCCCCTCAGACGCACCCCTGCCAGACTTCTTAGCAGGCTGGGATGGGACGTGTCCTGCCAGGAGGTGCCCTAACAAAGGCTGTGGAAGATGGAAGAGGAGGACAAGTAGGAATGGTGTCGGCGGGAGGGAGATGAGACACATCGGAAGACGAGTGTATGGCATCCGCAGTCAAAATCTCGGAAGCGGTCCGCGCTCGAGTAGAGCCAGAAGGCTCAGTCGACGGGTCCGAAGTCAAAGGGGGAGGAGGGGAAGAGGCAGGAAGGGAAGACTCCTCCTTCCTCCTGCATTCACCAGCAGCCAACCCACCCTCAACACACATCGAAGCGACGCCAAGTCTACTCGAAGGAAGACTGCGAGCGGGCGAGGTGTTAATCGATACCTCCTCGGACCTCCCCTCGGGCGGGACAACAGTGTCAGCACGTGACACTCCCACGGAAGAAGAGTAGTCCGAAGAGTCCATCGTGGCATCCGAAAAAGTTTCAGAATCGCTTGAATAGTGCAGAAGCGAAGTAGGCTTAGGCGGCGCAATAGAAATTATCAGAACGGCAGAGTCGGACCACTGGTCCGAAATCGACCACGAGGATTGTTCAGCGCGGCGAGCCCGATTAGGCAGACAGAGGACAGGTCCCCCAGTACAAATGAGATCCTTCTGCTTCAAAAAGAAGTCCGCAGGCCCGATAAGCAGCAAGTACGGATGTTCGTTCCGGGAAGATTCGCCTGGACGGACTCGTCGCAACAGTTAGAGGGACCGTATTTCTCCGGCGAAACAGAAGCAGGGCGTTTCCGGGAGATGGTACAGGTAGGCTCCGACGAGGCACATGGACGATTGCATTCGACCTCAGAAACGGAACATGTCACAAAATCAGATATCACCCTGGGAGCTGCATGGACCTCTACAAGGAGATTAGCATGAGAGAGGTCGTGTGTTTCGGCGAAGAACGACGATGTCCGGCGGACCATTTCGGAGAGTGGAGGGACAATTGTCCAGACCACAGGAAAACAGGTGAACCGGTAACCGGCAGGAAGGCCGAATGGTGAACGAGGGGAAAGCGGAACAAGTTTCCGGATACAACGACGGGGGCGATGAGCAACGGGAAGAGGCAAACCGCAGATGGAGTGGGACGTTGCCGCCAGCATAAGAAGAGGAAGATGAGCCAGTTTCTCCCTCGCCAGGCGGGTAGCTCACGACGGTCATACTTATGAATGGCGCACTGCCCAGGATTTCCTTCTCCAAGGCAAAAAAGGGGCAGTGAACAGAGGAGGTTGGATGTGGCCCCTTGCAGTTAGGACAACATGGAGGATCTCTGTCACAGTTCGGTTGGAGAGAACTCCACAAGCGGGACAGATGTCTGGGGAGGACGAACAATATTTCTTGGGGAAGGTGGACCAAATTTTATGGCCTGAAACATCTGCGGGAAGGGCACATAAGTCCGACCGTCGTGCATCGTAAAACCAAGTTTTACCTGGATGGAGGAAAAGGCACAGAGAAGGTAAAGTAAAGGAAGAGGGTTCGGTCGTTGAGGGATTCTCCTTTACGTGGAGGAGAAACCGATAAAACGCGAGTAATAGAAAACGTGAGTGATTCTGTAAATGGGTAAAGGATTGGTATTCGAATTCATCGGAACAGAACTCCGCGCATATTATTGGTACCCTTTCGGCGTGTTACGAACATCCGTTCAAGTTTTAGAAAGGACGCGAATCTTCCCCAGGTGGGGATAGGAAGCAATGACGTTGTCTGGGTACGAAGCAGGCAGCACGAACCAAGAAGGAACCCCATTCCTCATTGGCGTAGCCTGTGGCTCAGATAGTTTGGAGAAGCAAGCTTCCAAAAGCATCCACTAAGGATTGAGCTGGCCTCACAGAAGTCATGGGACGAGATGACGTTGAAATGTAAAAAAAATAAAGTGGGTAGGAAATCATAGACCCGGAACCCCAGGAGGGGGACCCGGAGAAAGCGATCGTCGGAGTCGGGTTATTTCTGGCGCTATCGAAATAGGACCCTGCTGACGCAAGGGGCTCCAGAGATGCGCTTGAACGTAAGGTATGAGAGATAAGGGCATTATTGAGAGGCCACAGCAGCCTCACCTGGTCTGGACGGGGCAGTCCCTGAAACGGACCCGGAATGGAGGAGTCATTGCTGTTTGATGGTGCAGTACAACGAAATTCATCCAACAAGGCATCAAAGCCCCTACTGGTCGCTGGTCTGGAAAGGGAGGGGTCGGGTTGGGGGCCCGACAGATGGTGATTACCGACTTTCTTAAAAAACGTTTATCTTCTTTTTAGCTTTACCCATAAGAAATAAATACTCCTGGAAAACATCTTCTCCGCAATAAAAAAAACAAAAACACAAATGATGAATAAAAGCATAAATCCCAGGAGCGTAGCCACATCAACCGCGCCCACCATAATAGGCCCAGAGCATAACCCCACCCCGTAGGGTGGGCCATGGGTGTGGCCTCGGGAGAGCTCCCCGGAACCCCGCATCCAGTCCCACAGATGGAAAATAAAAGCCGTGCACCACACGGATAAGACGCAAAGCCCAAGATTATGCGCCCAAGTGCAGGAACAGCCTCCTCACTGGTTAGGCAAGGTTCGGGACCCCTACAATAGGCGGCCCCGGAGGAAAGGCCAACTGTGTTTTTAACCTGTACCCCTCACCCACGTAGGAAGGAGGGCAAGATGGGACCAAAGACACACACAGAGACAACAGCCCGGTAGCCACCAGGAATCAGGGGAATGGGAGACCATCAGAAGAGATCAAGAATACGTAGGGTAGTACGTACAGAAACCGAGAAGAAGGGACGGGCAAAATGAACAGGATAAGAACAATAAAAATAAAAATAAGAATAATAAAAATAATAGTAAAAATAATAATAACAAAAAATAATAATTCTTCTTCTTCTTCTTCATCTACCCTTTTTTCCCCCAAGACTGGGAGTAAGGTGCGATACATGCCTCGGAAAAGAAAAGCAGTAAAAAAATATGACAAAAGTCGAAAGAAAGCCCAGCCTTACCACCCCCTCTGTACCATTAATTAGTAAGAACTCGTCGCAGTCAGAAAATTCACCCTAGAGCTCCACGGGACCGCGACGGACCCTCACTATGGTAGATCGTCAATGTAAGGGTTCATCCATTGGCCCAAGTGAGCCACAACCCCTCACAGCACCCGCCATTCACTCCTATTAAGCACCTTTATTCTCGCCTCTGCCAAACTCACATTTCTCTCCTTCAAACATTCGTTTACTGACTCAATCCACTTTTTTTTCGGTCTCCCAGCCGGTCGGTTCCCAACACACTCGCCACTATACATCGGTTTAACCAACCGACTATCTTCCATCCTTTCCACATGAACAAGCCATCTCAACATACTTTCATTTATTCATTCATTTACCCCCTTCTTTACACCACCAACTCTCCAATACGTTAATTCCTCATTTATTCAATTCTTCTCACACCTAACCACGCCCCTAAGATTGTCCAATCTGAACAAATTGAACTTTAGAACCTACTTCTTATTCCAGATCATGGTCTCACCATATACAATAACACAGGTAAACACATACCCTCATGTAAGACCTAGCGCACTCAAGACTTAGTCCCTTTACATTCACCAACGATTAATTGCACCAGCCACCTTCCTGCCATTCACAACTTTCCTACTACACTCTGCATCATCCGTTCCCTTCTCATCCAACATATACCCTAAATACTTAAACTGATTACTACTCTCCTAAAATCCCTTGGAACTATACCCTCCATAAACGCTTTATTATACAACTTCCAAATCCAATCAATCACCATCTCGCTTCAACTTTCTCACTCTAGCCCATTACCTCCTCCTTGCAATAACCTCATCCCCCAAAATACATATCCTTCTTGCACCCCCAATCAAAACCACACACATTCAATATCACCTCTTCATTGCTGCCAATATTATGCAGATTTTCGAAGTGTTCCTTCCACACTCCACTCACATCCATTTCATCAGTTACAAAAAGCACCATCCCTATTCATTATTTTGAGCAGGTTCCCTTTAATCTCATTCTAAACCTTTCGCGCTTCCTTCCAGATGAAAGCTTCCTATTCTCTTGTTAAGTCCCCATCATCCTCCTTTCAAACGTTTATTTTACCTCTTCTTTTCTCCTACGTATGCACCTTTTAGTATTTCTTTTTTCCTCCTTATATAATTCAAGCATCTTTCTTTTGTAACTTCATCATTTGCTTTTAGTACATTCAACCACGCTTCTTTCTTACTTTTAACGCTTGCATCACCTCTTATTTCACCCCACACAGTGAACATTCTTTACTTCCCACTTTAGGGCACATCCACCACACTTCTTTTGCACTGCTAACAATTTGCTTTCTTCATTTGCTCCAGATTTGTTTCAGTTTCAACTTGTCACCAATCAACCGATTTTACTGTGCGAGCGCTCTTATATACTTATCCTTATTGACCTTGTTCACTTAACTTCTCACTCATTATTTACCCACTTCGTTCCGTATCACCTTCCTCTCCATCCAAGCCCCCACTAACTTAATTTACATAGAACAAACATAATGATCCGATAATCCTATTCTAACCCCTCACTGATGTAACATCCAACACATACTTCAAACATTCTTCTTCACCAACACAAAATCGAACATACTTTCCACTTTAATTACCATCTCAACCTACACCAACTTTGTATACTTATTGTACTCTGTGTTTAAGAAATATTACTTACCAACACATACTCTCTCCCACAAAATCAATTTCCTTCCTACATTCTCATTTTCTCCGACACCCAAAACCACCTGTTTATACCATTTCTTTTTTGAATCACCTATCCAAGCCATTCAGGTCCCCCAACCTCCACTATCAATTGAAGCCTCCTACTCACCCATCCAAAACATCATTAGATATCCCAAAAAAATCGTATCCTTCAACGTTTCCCTTAGATCGACCTTACGTCAAAACTTACACAACCTTGACCTTGTGCCAAACTTGAAATTATAACACATTTAGAATTCTAAAACACACTCACACAAAGTCCACCATAGCTCTGTACCACAAGTTCATTCATCAAAATTGCAACTCCTTCTCTCCCCTCTCATTCCTTTCCACACAGCACACACACATTTCACACCAACCAGCTCATTTTCACAGTTTCCTTTCATCTTTGTTTCAGTCACAGCGAGCAATCAAATTTGCCCTTTAAAATACATCCATCGCCTTTCTCCTCTTCTCTTCCTTTCAACATTTATTCCTCTGACATTTCCATGTACCCATGACGATTCATACAATTTCGCCGAAAAATTAGAAGGCCGTTATAATAATAATATTAATAATTTTTTTTTGAGTCAATGTACAGGAACAACCACGGCTCACAGAGAAGCGGCCATACTGGGCTGAAAAATCAGTACCATGAGGGCCCTGTCATATATATGCTTTATTCAAAGAAAATTTGATAGGAAATATGAATATTCAGTCATCCAAAAATAAAAAAAAAGCTAAATAAAAGTATACCTTGATTATAAATAAGGCTAAAGATTACATAAAATCAAATGTTATTTTTTTTAAAGAATATTCACTTCTTGAAGATACAAGATAATAGAGTTACTGCTAAAGTGGAGATCAGACAAGATATGGGTAATAATCTTTCAGAAGGTGTTATGGACCGTAAAGTAGGAAAATGACGACGGCGAATAGGGTCCAGTGGGGACAATATGAAAAATGGCAACAATAACAATAATAATAATCACAATAATAATGTCAATAATAAAAAAATGAAGGGAGAGGACGTAAACAAAAACTAAATCTAACAAAGAAAGGAAAGTGGCACTTCGCAGACACAAAAAAGTGTCTGTGCCCCCCTCTCGACGGCAACGAGGCCACTTGTTAGGGATATTATAATAATAATAATAATAATAAATAATAATAATAATAATAATAATAAAATATAATAATTAGTAGGATGAATAATATATAATTAATAATAAATAATAATTAATAATAATATATAAAAAAAACTTCCTTTTTAACGTGCTTTATCCCATGTTTCAGAGGGTAATACGGGGACTACAGGACAATCGAACTTTATGGCTGCTATCCCAAACCAGCGCACCACCGTCTTATATATGATATATAATATAATATATAATAATATATATATATATATATATAAATATATATATATATATATATATATAATATAATATATTATATATATATATATATATTATAATATATATATAATATATAGTATATATATATATAATAATAATATATATATTATATCAGAGCTATAATTTTTTGAGTCGCGCACTGCACCATATGTGCCTATTTTTCCACCCCCCCCCCCCCCCCACCGGACCTGTGCGCGTGCGCTTAGCGCCTATATTTTTGGTCACATCAATGCGCCTATGCCTTTGCGCCTGCGATTTTTCGCCGGCCGGTGGCTGTTTGCCAAATTTATTTGCAAAACTTTAGTGCGATAATAAAGCATGCTTTTATAAGGAGAAAAACACATTTATTATTTTTATATTTAAAAACACCGTAAACTAATATCTACACGTCCTCTTCTTCCTTTCCATGTCCTTGTGGTCCATGTTTTCCCCCAGGAAGTTCAGCAATGGCTTAAAGAAGTTTGAAAATTTTCAGAGCCATAGTTGCCAATTTTTTTGTAGTTAATAACTACTTGAACTATATATTAGTATATATATATATTTATATATATATATATATATATATATATAATATATATTATATTATATATATTATAGATATATATCTATTGTGAAAATAATCAAACGGCAGGTATTTGCAAGGTAATTTACAGTATTGCAGCGTAATTTCAAACGAACGAAGAGTGCGGTTGTCGGCATTCTTTTGTTTAATTATGATGCATAGCAACAGCTTTTGTAACGTACGCCACTGATATCGTCTCTGCTATTTTTTATCAATTTTATGCTATTCAGACGCTGAATTTACCATTTTTATGGTAAAACATTTATTACCAGTCTATGTGGTAAGTTAGTGAAGTGATGAAAATAATGTTAAAAGTTATAAATTATAAATATATCTCTATAAATTGATTATACTATGTAGGCCCCGTGGAACGATAGTGATCAAGGAAAGTGAATATTTTATATGTGTTTATTATTACTTTTTAAACTTTTTAGCTAGCTTCTTTTTGGATAGAAAATCCAGATTAGGTATGAACTGGATTTTTATATTATATAATGCTGCCTCAGTAGGAGACCTACGCACAAAATTTTTTTCTTTAAAAAAAACGTAGAATTCATCGTAGGCCTTCACTAATAGGCTCCGGCTGATCATTCCACGGGGCTCCAACATTGCTTAGCCTACATAATTTATGACTATATAAATAATAATTATGTATTATTTTCTTATTTTTTATTATTGTTAGTATTATTTATCCTCCCCAAGTTTTAATTATTATTGTATTATTTTTGTAGGATCTTGGGGTCTCGGCTATAGGCTCAGCATTAGCCACAACTTTTGGAATTGTTTTCTCTTACAAATATATGGTGTTGTATGAAGCCGTGACTTACTTGCAACCTTCATAAATCTACCTACCCAAAAAACCAACATTGATGATCTTAGGAGTGACAAGAGGCTTACAGTAGTAGGCCCAGGATACCCATTCTTCAAAGTTTTATTGAAATTTTCAGACCTCAAGTTCCACGCCAGATCTTCCAAGACGATCAATTTTTTTCGCGATTACTGCATATAGCGGAATATTATTATATTATTAATTATTATTATTATTATTATTATTATTTATTATTATTATTATTATTATTATTATTATTATTATTATTATTATTATTATTATTATTATTATTATTATTTTGCACATTTTTCTATTTTTATATTCTTTTTGTTTTTCTTTAATACATTATATGATATAATATATATATATATATTATATAGATATATATATATAGATTTATATTATATTATAATAATATAATATATATATAATAAATATATATTATATATATATATTAGTGATGCAGGTAAACATCCGCAATCCGCATCCGCAATCCGCGGATAGTCGCACATTATTAAAGATCGCATCCGCATCCGCATCCGCGCTGTTGCCCTGCGGATGTTGCGCGGATGTTATTGTCGAGATTTAAAAAGAAATATTTTATAATAAATACTTAAGATGAGATCTGGACAAAGAAAATGAAATGGAAAATATATCCAGGTAATACAAAAACGGAAAGTTGTCCCCTCTCGTTAATGTTATCCTAAGACTTCCAACTCGCTGGAATTGTACACTTCATATGATGGAAAGAAGAAATTGCTCAAAAGAACTTCTTGCTGCGTACGCCAGTTCGTATTCCAAAGGTAAATAACAAATATTAATTTAGAAAATGACATTATATCACACTGCATTAACTATTGAAACCATTTTTGAAGAAACTAACAAAAAAAAATAAAGCCTTTACAGCTTCTGTCTCTTATGTTATACCATTAATCTCAACCGCAAGAAGCCATTTTGAACCATCTGCAAATGAAAATGATACGGCTTTAAAAGAATGAAAGATGTAATAACTAGAGGTAGAAAAACGCTTTGTTCTGTGGAGAAATTAATGACCTTTCATACTATTGCAACTTACTTAGATTTCCGTTATAAAGCAAGCTTTTTTATAACGATATTAGAACAAGTTAAATCGTACTTTGTTGGCAGGTTGAAAAACTTCAATCCCGAACAGTCTATTAATCGCCACCCATATAAAAGGAAAAAACAAAATTCTACAGAACAAACACCTTCTACAAATAAATCAATAAACGATTCACTGGAAGAATTTCTTAAGTTCAGTAGCGATGAAGAAACACACGCATTACCAAAAGATGTTAGTGCAAATGATTTGAAAACTATCACCAAGAAAACGATTAGATTCAAATGTGATGATCCAATCAGTTGGAGGAAAGTTAATCAAAATGTTTTTACCCACGCTTGAGAAAACTTGCAAGGAAAACTTCAATACGGAACAGTCTATTAAATTAGCCACCCATAAAAGGAAAAAAAGGAAATATACAGAACCAACATTTCTACAAGAAAGCAAATAACAGATTCACTGGAGAATTTCTACAGTCCAGTATGATGAAGAAACACAAGCATTACCAAAAGAGCAGTGGCCAAATGAATGAAACTCATCACCAAGAAAACGACAAGATACAAATCAAATGACGATCCTATCAGTTGTGGAGTGTTAATTAGCAAAATGCAAAATGATTACCCACGCTTAAGTAAACTTGCAAGAAATACCTTGGCCTGTCCTCTAACTAGTGTCCAATGATGAGAGTATTTAGCAATGCTGGGCTAATTATATGATGAAAAGAGAAACAGATCTCCAGTAAAAAGGCAGAAAAGCAGAAAAAAGACAGAAAAATGATGTCTTCTCAAGCACAACCTTCCCATATTTGAGTTCAATACTAGTGCAAAAAGTATATAATCCATGTAAAATCTCTTTCATTTAGGTCGGGGAGGTTAGGGAAAGAGGTTGATGGGGACGCATTGAGTTGGGTCCCCGTCCCGCACCCTGGGAACAATTAAAAAAATTGATGTTGTGGCTAAAACTCGATAAATATATATATATATATAATATATATATATATATATATATATATATTATAATATATTATATATATATATTATATATAATATATATATATATATATATATAATATTATATATATATATATATATAATATATATATAGATATTAACAATCAACACCCGCCTCCAAATCTTCCGCGCCATGTTAAAATCAAACATTCCGCGATTCCGCTCCGCATCCGCGGAGCCGAAAAATATGACATCTGCAGCATCACTAATATATATATTATATATATATATGTATGCAATCTTCCCCTTATCCCGATGGGGGTATTGTGCTTAATACCACTGAAACAAACCCTTTCCCCCGAATGGGGTATTGTGCGCTGACATACATGAAACAAACCCTTCCCAGGATTGGGGTATTGGTAATGTAACATACACCGAATGATAGTGTTGGAATTTACGGCATGGTATAGCGCATTCTTGTGTGTTGTGGTCATTCCTGTACACCGACTCTTGAAAAAACGCTATAGTCGTGTTTGTGCTGTTGTTTCCTCTTCTTCATTTTCCTTCTCCTCTATCTTCCTTCTTTCACAATTTCTTTTCTCTTACTTTCTTCTACTGCTCTCGTCATGGTTGGAACAGATTCTCCTCCCACCTCTGCAGTCTCTTCAGTCCCCTCTTCTGCTGCTTCTTATTACCCGGCGTACCCATCCCATCCCTCGTATCCCTGCTCTATTTACGACGCCTCTAACGATCCATGTTCCTCTCCGTTTTCTAGAGTTGAGACCCGTCTTACATCCCTGGAACAGGGCATGGGCTGATGTCAAGGCAGTGCTAAAGGACATCTCCGCTATGCTACGGTCCCCAAAGGATTTACCTTCCCGCACCCACTCCCCTGACCGTTCTCCCACCCCAGGCCCTACGCAATATCCTAACGGATATTGTTTTTACCACTATCGGTATGGCCTGAAGGCGACTAAGTGCTCCCAACCCTGCATTTGTCGGGAAACTCTTCGCAGCAATCTATAAGTTTGCTGTGATCCAGCTGGCCACCCCCTCCGTTTTTCTTCCTCTGCGCCTTCTTCATTTCAGGAGTCCTTCGTCTTTTCGACAGGTCTACAAAACTGTCTTCCTAATCGAACACCGGTGCGTCGTATTTCGCTTCTTCCTAGAGAACTACCCAAAAGTCCGCGTGTCCCCTCTCCTGACCGGTCGTTACGCTGCAAATGGTAGTACCATTCCCTGTCTATGGTGAGCGTTTTGTGCACCTTTTAGACCTCTCTCTCCGTCGTCAATTCCCCTGGGTATTTGTGGTTGCTGATTGACCCAACCCATTTTGGGAGCTGATTTTCTGTCACATTTTGACCTTATGGTCGATCTAAGAAACAGGAGATTGGTTGACGGTTGTACGTCTCTTTCTTCTGCAGGTACCGTAGTTTCTTCTGCTCTATAAGGAATCTCTGCGAGTGTGCTTCCGTTCTGGTACCTCCCCTCGTTCACCATCCTGCAGAAGGATTTTCCGGCGCTGTTGAACTCCTCTTCTTCTTCTCTTGTTCAACATTTCTGGCGCCATCTATAAGAGCTACTGCTCTCCCAATTTCGCTCGCTGCTCGGCGTCTGCCTCCGTGACAAGCTCAAGCAGCCCAAAGCGGAGTTCGAACACATGCTCGAACTTGGTCCGCCCTTTCAAAAGTTCATGGTCCTCCCCGCTCCACATGGTGCCTAAAGGCTTCTGATTGGAGGCCTGGGAGATTTTAGGCTCATGAAACGCTTGTTACGATACCAGACCGCTTTACCCGGTACCCGCACATCCAGTCTCACCCTAATCTGGCCGTAATCCAATTTAGTAAATTGATCTTGTCAGGGCTTCCACCAGATCCCAGTCGCGCTAGAGACATGACCGAAGACGGCCATCACACCCCTTTTGGCCTCTTTTGAGTTACACACGCATGCCTTTCGTTTGAGGGCGCAGCTCGACTTTTCAACGTTCATCGATGACGTCTTAGAGTCTCCCTTCGCCTTTGCTTATCTGGATGACCTCCTCATAGCTTCCTCTTCTCCGCCGAGCATAAGCAACATCTACGTGCAGTTTTTTGCCAGGTTGGACGAATGGTGGCATGCGTCTCAACCCGGCAAAGTGTGTTTTTGCGTGTCCCTTCTCATTACCTTTCGTAGGACACACTGGTTTCAGCGGAGTGGATTTGTCCCTCTTCGCAGAGCGCGTCGAGGCCATTCGCAACTCCTAGGCCTGTCTCTCAGAAGCAGCTTCGTCAGTACCTCGGCATGCTAACTTCTATCATCGTTTTTTCAAATCGGGCGCTGATATTCTTCGACCCGTCACCGCTCTCATTCCGCCCCAAGTTACCGAGGCAGTTCTTACAAAAGTGGACTGGTCTGACGAAGCTACTGCTGTTTTTGAAGCTTCCAAAGAAGCACTCGCTTCTGCCACACTCTCAGTCCACCACAGGACTAAGCTCCGACCAGAGTTCAGGTGAATGCCTCTGGTTTTGCCGGAGGTGTTCTCCAGCAGCACCTGAACGGAGTGTGGTCTCCTCTCCCTTTTTCTCTCGCAAGTTGCAAACCTCCGAGACTCGCTACAGTGGCTTTTCTTGGAGGGAGATTACTTGCGATGTATTCGCCGTCCGTCATTCGCTACTTTCATGGAGGGTCTGGAGTTCCACATACTCACTGATCACAAACCACTTACCTTCCGCTATGGTCTCCAGAAACGAACGGCACTCTCCTCGAGAAGCTCGTCACCTTGAGTATGTCTCACAGTTCACTACTGATGTCAGACATATTCAGGGTCAACAACTTCACTGCTTACGCTCTCTCCCGCATTGAAATCGACGCGGATTACAGCCTTACCCAACATCGACTACGACGCTATGGAAACGTGCCAGACTACTGAGGATCCTGCCAACTTCACAGACTCTTCTCTCAAGTGGAGTGGCTCCAATCCCTGCGGATAGAGAAGAAACTTCTAGTGCGATGTCTCTCAGGAATCTCCTCGGTCGCTTTCGGACCTTGCATCGTTCCGTAAGGGGTCTTCCTCAATCTTCACTCGCTTTCCCACCCTTGCATTGAGGCTTCACGCAAACTAGTTGCTGCCCGATTTGTGTGGCCTGATCTGAATGCCGATGTAGCAACTTGGTGTCGCACTTGTTCTTCCCTGCCAGCGTTCTAAGGTCCACCGTCACACCAAGTCCCCTCTTAGCACTTTCTTAACCCTGGTGCTCGCTTTGAACTGTCCACATCGGACATTCGTTGGACCTTCTGCCTCCCTCCCGCGGTAAGAAATACATTCTTACATGCATAGATCGGTTCACCACGTTGGACCGAGGCTATACCCTCTCTCCTGTCGCCAACGCGGACCATACAAAGCTTTCTTGCTCATTGAAGAGGCTTCGCGATTGGGTGAGATGTGCCGCTTGTCTGTCCACAACGGACCAAGTGAGACCCTTTTGAAACCTCTGATGGGAGAGCATTTGATGAAAATCTTTTGGTTCAGAGAAGATCACACGACTTCCTTCATGCCAAAAGCGAACGCATTGTTGACGTTTCCAACCGTCAGCTAAAGGCTTCTTTCTAGCTCAGGCCCATCCGGAAAATTGACTTGACGCTCTGCCCTTGTAATTGCTTGGCATTGTTTCGGCTGGTTAAAGAGATCTGCACTGTGTGCAGGGCTGGATTTTAGTGTATGGTTCTCCTCTTCGTCTCCCGACTTCTTTTCACAGTCTTCTCCTCCATCTACAGCCGACCCGCTTGCTTTATCTTACCCGCTTGAGGCGCGGTGCTTCGTCGTGGAGACCAACTCCTTCTCGTCCACACAAGGTGCATTCCTATATTCCTAAGGACCTTTCTTCTTGCACTTCATGTCTTGCGACATGACTTCCCACCGCGCACCGCTCTCCAACCTAAGTACAATGGACCTTTTCCAGTGATACTTAGTAAGGAGAAGAAATTCTTCCCGATACAGCGTCCCACACGTACAGAAGTCGTTTCAATCGACCGCCTTAAGGCTGCTTTTCTTCGAGGCGAATGCCTCTTCCTGTTCTCGACCCTGACGCTTTACCTTTTGTTTCATTTTCTCCTCCTTAAACTCGTTCTTTTAACGTTCCTATCTTTCCTCCTGCCGTTTACTCGCTTCCTCCTCCTCCTCCTCCTGTCCCCTTTTCCTGACCAACTGTCCTTATCCCTCCTCCTCAGCCAGCGAGCACCCAATTACGTAGGCCAGTGGCGCTCTAGGGTGGGGCACAGGGGCAATCGCCCCGGGCCCGCTCCTTATTAAGGGCCCCGCGCCCTATAGGGCCCCGCGCCCTATAGGGCCCGCGCCTTATAAGGCGCCGGTGCGTACAAATTTAACGCCCCAGTATTCGCATGAGCTGCGGCCAATAATATATATATAGAATATAATTATATATATATATATTAATATATATATATATATATATGATAATTATAATATATATTATATATATATATATATATATATATATGATATATATAATATATATATATATATATATATATATATATATATATATATATATATATAATACTGTGTGTGTGTTAGAATATAAATATAAGGATCTCGAAAATTTTGGTTGGAACGTTTTGGAACGTTTTAAATCATTATTCACGCACTTGTCAGTTGCCAGCAGGGTTACCAGATGTGGATAATTTTAACCATTGTGGCTAATTGGATCAGTCTCTTTAAGAAAAAATGTTAGCCTCTCAGAGTTTGGCTAAATTTTGCTAATTTTTGTTAGATTTAAGGATAAATTATAAATCATTTTTTATAACAGCCTAGAGTACTAAATGGATATTCTTTAGTATTAAAATTATTTAATTAACTTTTTATTGATTTAACTTTCTAATATATATATAGTAATATATAAATTAATATATATATATATTATATTATATATATAATATATATATAGGATATATATATATATATATATATTTATTATAATATATATATATATATATATATATATAATATTTATATATATAGTATATATATATATATATTTAAAATCTAAGATCTATTGTTAATATATGTATATATCACTAATTATGCTTAATTTTTAACCAATATGTGGCTAAAAGTACTCCCAAACCACCTGGCAACCCTCAACCCTGCTTGCCAGTCTATGATTTGCCACTTTCAGTTTCACGTGAATTTGTGTGTGCCATTGCATTTGTCATTACTCTGGATATTTTATTAAAAAGTTAATATTGAAAATGTTAAAATCAACGTGTAGTGTTGCGAACTGAAAAACAAAACGCACTGCACGGGTAAAAAAATATTATATATTTATATAAATAATATATATATTATTATATAATATATAATATTATATATATATTATATAGTATATATATATATATATATATATATTAGATATATATATATATATATATATTATATATATATATATATATATATATATATATATAATTATATATATATATATATATATAATATCCTTTACATGTTATGTTGAGCTAATTTTTTTTACATTAGGCTACTAATTTCCTAAAATTTGCAGATTTTTTTTTTTGTTAATTTCGACCAAAAGAAAACAAATCAGTAAAAAATAAAAATAAGTCAAAACTAAGCCCCCTTCCATTTTTTTTACACTTTGACAATTTTATTTTCATGTTGTTCCTAAAGGAACTGAACGTTTTGTCGAACTTTTTTTTGAATTCGATCAAAATTCAGCATATCTATGTAACATGAAAGGTCATATATATATATAATTAATTATATATATAATTATTATACTATAATATATATATATATATATATATATATAATTATGATATATATATATATAATATATATATATATAATATAATATATTATAGCAATATTTGTAGATTCTGTACTGTAACTATCGGGTGTAAGCTTCGCGAGTTTTTTCGCGGTGTCAAATATGACTCACGTTTTGCGAGATTGTGGAGTCTACGCGATTAAACCTCTTTCACTCTCTCTTTCTATAGCTATACGGTGTTTAAATTTAAATATTTATTTAAAATTATATTATAATATATATATATATATATTATATATATATATATGATATAATATATATATCTATATAATATATATACAATATATATATTATGGTCATTAGTTAGCGTTAGGTACCGCAAGTTACCTTAACCTAAACTATGAATATAACCATAATTATTATTATTTTTAGATTATTATTATTAGTATATTATTATTATTATTATTATATAATATACTATATATATATATATATAATATATATATATATATATATATATATATATATATGATATATATATATATATATATATATATATATTATATAGTATATATATATAGAGAGAGAGAGAGAGAGAGAGAGAGAGAGAGAGCAATCTCGTAAACACCCGCTCTCGCAAAAAACGGTGAGTCAAATTTGACAATTCGCGAAAATTAAAACCGCGAAACTTTCACCCGATAGTTACAGTACAGAATATACAAATATGCCATATTATATATATATATATATATATATATATATAACTATATAATATATATATATAATATATATATATATATATATATATATAATATATATATAATATATAGAAATATAATATATATTATATATATATATATATATATTATAATATATATATATATATATATATATAATATTACATATATATATATAATATATATATATATATATATATATATATACAGGTGTAATATTTACGATAAATAGTAAAATGACTTCTCGTGAACGTGACACTAGCAGAAAATATGAATCTGGAAGTTCAAAAAGGAAAAAGGCGGATAAAAAGAAAGAACTAGAGGAGAAACTCCGTGGCTCTATAACGAAATATATTAAGTTAGATAAGACTGTGGAAAATCAAGAAAAGATGAGTGTCAGAGATGTAGCTGAAGTAGCAGGCCCTAGTAGCCAGGGTGGCACAAGAGACAAAGGTGCCAACTTGTCGTCACCACCAACACCTCCATCACCATCATCTTTACCGTCACTAGTGCCTCCTTTCGAAGAGAATCTTGATGCTAACATTAGCAAAAACGCATCAGAAATTAATTTAGTGGATCCTTACTTTTGGCCAAAACAGATAAGGGACCAGGAACTGTGTAAAATAGTTAAGAATGGTCCTGTGAGAATCAGCAACAGTAATTTTCCAAAAAATGATAGTGGACGTCATTTTAGTAATGTTCATTACAGTAGAACATTAGTAAATGGGGAACAACAAGAAAGGCGATGGTTAATTTATTCGGAATCAAAAGACTGTGTTTTCTGTTTTGCATGCCGTTTATTTTCTTTTGAATCCATTAGTGCTCTCTGTTCAAGTGAAGGAATAAATGACTGGAAACATTTGAGTCGAGCACTGAAATCTCATGAAACCAGCAAGGCCCACAAAGACTGCATGCTTAAATGGTTAAATCTAGAAAAAGAATTGGATTGTGGAAAATCTATTGATTCATCTTCTCAAACTTCAGATTAGAGCTGGAGCAGCAGCGCTGGAAAGATATTTTAGAGAGGATGCTAGCTGTCGTGCAGTTTTGGCTTCCCACAATTTGTCTTTTAGAGGACACAAGGAAAATATAGCCTCAAAATCATGTGGTAATTTTGTAGATTTGGTTAAGCTGATTGCCAAATTTGATCCAACTTTGCGAGAGCATCTGCATCAAGTGATGAAGAAGTCTGTTGTGGAGAAATCAGTACCTCGGAAAAAAATATTCAGAACGAGTTAATTGAGCTTATGGCTAGTCACGTTAAAACTAACATAGTCAATAAAATCTTGAGAAACAAGTATTATTCAATCATCCTAGATTGTACACGAGATGCCGCTCGGATTGAGCAGCTGTCTATCATACTACGGACCACAAATAAGGACACAGCTGAAATTGAAGAACATTTTGTAGAGTTTATGGCAGTAGAAAAAACTACTGGTGAAGGTTTAGCTGATTAAGATAGTTAATAAATTAGAGGAACTAGGTTTGTCTCTTGATAACTGTAGGAGGCAAGGCTATGATAATGGAGCTAATATGCCTGGAGATAAAAATGGTGTGCAAAGAAGAATTCTGAACATGAACTCCCGCGCATTCTTTGTGCCCTGTGGAAGCCACAGCTGGAATTTAGTCCTGGGTGATGCCGCTTCTTCATGTGTTCAGGCTCAGACATTTTTTGGTCTCTTACAGAGACTCTATACTATTTTCTTTTGCTCGAGCGAGAGATGGGGCATTTTGAAGTCACATGTTGACATTTCCCTAAAACCTCTCTCAGAAACCAGATGGGAGTGTAGAATTGAATCTGTAAAAGCTGTGAGGTACCAGCTAAATAGTGTTTGTGATGCTTTATCCAACCACAGACTGTGGGTTGATTAGTGAATGTCAGTCATTAGAAAACGAGATAACGACATACGAATTTGTAGTGTCTTTGGTTGTATGGTATGATATACTTATCAAAATACATACCATAAGTAAGGTATGGCAAAGTAAATATATGCATTTGAATGTAGCAGTTAAGCATCTCCAAGCATTTATTAAGTGGTTAGATGAGTACCGCCAGAGTGGATTCGCCTCGGCACTGGTAACAGCCAGAGAGATAGCTGATGAAGTGGGAATTGACAGGAATTTCAAGCACATTAGGAGAAGACGAAATTTTAATTTGTTCTCCTATGACTAAAAGAACGATGTTCGCGAACTCTCACCTGAAGGATATTCAAGAATTAAATTATTTTTTGGTCATTAGTCGATGCCAGTGCGAATGAGGTTGTCATCCAAGATTTGAAGCTCTAAAATCACATGAAAACACGTTTGGATTTATAATCACGCATTAATTGACCTCCGCAGATGAATGAGACTTTTGATGAAAAAATGTAAAGAATTGGAAGTTTCTTTAAGCAAAGGGGAACACATGATATTGAAGCTATAGAGCTCTGTGAGAGTTTCAGAATGTTTTCACAGCTTATGACGGTGGAAAAAGACGAATACTATTCAGTTCTTAAAACATGGCCAAAAACCGGTTGTGTGATGTCTATTCCAAACATTTATGTTACTTTAAGAATAATAGCTACTATTCCAGTTACTGTAGTCTTAGCCTCTGCAGAGAGAAGCTTCTCGAAATTGAAGCTCATCAAAACTTACTTGAGAAACACCATGACTCAAGACCGGCTATCTGCACTGCTCTTCTCTCAATAGAAAAAGACTTGGCGACGACTTTAGATTTTGATGACCTAATTAGGGACTTTAGCTGCAAGAAAAGTCGCAGAGTTATTTTTTAAGGCAGGCATATATATATATATAGTATATATATATAATATATATTATAATATATATATATATTATAATTCATATAATATATATATATATATATAATATAATATATATATTATATATATATATATATAAATATATAGTTATATATATATAGTAATTATAGAATAATATAAATATATATAATATATATTATATATAATATATTATATATAATATTATATATATATATATATATATTATATATATATATATAATATTTATATATATATATAAATATATATTATATATATATATATATATATATATATATTATATTATATAATATTATATAATATATATATATATATATATATATATATATATATATTATATATATAATATATATATATTATATATATAATATATATATTATATATTCCCATATACAATGTCCAGGTGTGAACCAGTTTGTTTATTGTGCAGAGTTTAATCCTTTTATATACTGGTATGTTTTCTAGTAAAACACCGCCCAGGGCCCCGCCAAAACCATTGCCCCCGGGCCCGCAAAGTCTAGAGCGCCCTGCGTAGGCTCAGATAAACCCGCACGGTCAATCGTCAACCCTTGCCTCCCTCCACTCCAGCTCAGGATTCTTCACCTCCAGTTCCACCTCGGGCTACTCTTACGAACATGCAGAGTCTCCGACTCCGGCCCGATCACCCGCTCACAATCTGGAAATCCTTTCCGACTCCATCCCAAGCTCCTATTAGACTATCGAGCAGAGGTAGGCATATACGATGGCCAGCGCGCTACCTCGATTAAGTTATCGTGCCATTGGCACTGCAAGGGGTAGTATAGCCTTTACGTTACTGTGAAAGTAATCAAACGGCAGGTATTTGCAAGGAATTTAGCAATATTGAGCCGTAATTCAAACGAAACGAACGAGTGCGGTTTCGCGATTCTTTTGTTTAATATGACAGCTAGCAACAGGCCTTTTGTAAACGCACGCCGGCTGATATTGTTCTTCCTATTTTTTATAAATTTCATGTATATTCCAGGACGCTGAATTTTACCATTTTTATGGTTAAAAACATTTTATTACCAGTCTATGTGTAAGTGGTAGTGAAGCGATAAAATAATTGTTAAAAGTTTAAATATAAATATATCTTTTAAATGATTATACTATGTAGGGCCCGTGGAACGATAGTGATCAAGGAAATGAATATTGTTTATATGTGTTTTATTAATTACTTTTTAAACTTTATAGCTAGCTTCTTTTTGGATAGAAAATCCAGGTTAGGTATGAACTGGATTTTTATTATATTATATAATGCTGCCTCAGTAGGAGACCTACGCACAAAATTTTTTCTTTAATAAAAACCTTGTAAATTCATGCGTGGCCTCCACTAATAGGCTCCGGCTGATCATTCCACGGGCCTCCAACATTGCTAGCCTACATTTTTTATGACTATGTAAATAATTATTATGTATTATTTTCTTATTTTTTATTATTGTTAGTGTTATTTAGCTTCCCAAGTCCTAATTATTATTGTATTATTTTTGTAGGATCTTGGGGTCTCAGCTATAGTCTCTGCTATAGGCTCAGCATTAGCCACACTTTTGGAATTTTCTCTTACAAATATATGGTGTTGTATGAAGCCGTGATTTATTTGCAACCTTCATAAGTCTACCTACCATCAAAACAGAACAATATATATATATATATATATATATATATATATATATATATATATATATATATATAGATATATATATAATTATATATATATATATATATATTATATATTATAATATATATATATATATATACGAGTGCGTATTCAGAAATTTTTTTCGGGGGGGGCCAAACAAAAAATCGTTCTTTTATATATAATATATATATATAGTATATATATATATATATTATTATATATTATATAAATATTTATATAGTATATATAATATATATATATAGTCTTACTTATATTATATTATAAATATATATATATATATATATAAATTATATATAATAATATTACTATATATATAATATATATATAAATATAATATATACTATAATATATAAATATTTATATATATATAGTATATATATATATATATATATATATTATATATATTATACTATGTAATAATACTAAAACTTTTATCTATATCTATATAAATATATATATATATTAGAGTGGAAGGACAAAAATATTAAATTCCTAAAGAAAAATGGGAAGAATTTATATGAATTTAACTAAAGTATTCTTGACCTTAAATTGTTAAAATTTAATCGCCTGACATGAGATGACCGAAGTTCAGATAACATCTTCAATTTTTTATTTCAATATTTCGATGTATGTTGAGATGGGGGGGGGGGGGGCCCCGCGAAAAAAAAAAGGGGGGGGGGCGACCCCCCCCCCCCCCCCCCCCCCCCCCCCCCCCGCCCCCCCCCCGCCCCCCCCCCCCCCCCCCCCCCTCCCCGCCCCCCCCACCCCCCCCCAGAAAAAGCCCCCATTTTATAAAAAAATAATAAAAAAAAAAAGGGGGGGGGGGGGGGTTTTTTTTTTCATTTTTTTTTTTTTCTCCCCTGACCAGCCGATCACCACCACAACCCCACCCCAACACCAACCCCCACCCCACAACAAACAACCAACCCCAACCACCAACACACCCAAACACAAAAAACAACACCACAACAACGCCCCACACCAAAACCACAACCAACAACACAAACAACGAAAGCTTTCGATCTTACTTTTTTTTTATTATCCTTTTGTTTTCTATCACTTATCATTTTTTATTAATGGTAGGAAAAACTCATTTCTATTCCCCTCTTCTTTTTTTTTTTTTTTTCTATTATCCCCCCCGAAAAACGAACCACACAACCCCAAAACACCCACACCAACCCACCCACCCAACGACCACCACCAACCACAACAACCAACACAACAACCAACACAACACCACACACCACAAACACCACAGCACCCACACCACCCACAAACAACCAGACACAAACCAACCTACCCCCCCCCCCCCCCCCCCCCCCCACCCGACCCCCCCCCCACGCCAACACCCAGACGGACATTTCCACGTTGTCAACCAACAACCCAACAACAGCACAACACACGACAAAGAAAAAGATAGGAATAAGAATCACCACCAAACCCAACCCCAAAAAAACAGCCAACAACACACCAACTTTTTTTTTTTTTTTTTTCCCCCCCCCCCCCCCCCCCCCCCCCCGACCAAAAGCAAGTCTATAATCTCCAATAGTATTTCTCAAGTAAGTTTTCAGAAGTCTTAATATTGAAAAGCTTCTTTCTACTGAAGCAGTAGAGACGGGTAAAATTGCCAGTATTTGAAACAAGATGTAATTATCTGGAAATTGTGACTGCGAACAAAAGAAATTAGTCCATCTATTGCGGTTTTTGGGAGACCTGTGCTGTAATGTCATTTCAACTTCCATAAATCCCATTCTGCTTTTACTAAATCTTCATTTGGGCTTTCGATATCTTCCTTGTAAAATATTACCATCTTTTATCTTCTCATAGGCACATTACACCCGTTCGGATATGACAAATTGGCAAAAGGAAATTTAAAAAACCTCTCTCCTATTGCTAATCAAATCATCCAAAAAATGGTATAAAAATGTATGTGCGATAATAAGTCTGTGGGTCGGAAGTAGGAAAGTTGGATCTGTATTTTTGGAATTGTTAATTCTTGGTACAGCAATTTAAATACTCAGTTCAGATGCAGATGCGCTTACACATTCTTCAAAAAATGAGCTGAAATTCTTAATGTTGATTTTCTCTGAGGTTTCAAGTTTTAGTTTTGCGAAGATTTGTTTCTGACAGCGACGAGTTATATAAAATTAATTTAAATTCTGTAATCTTCATATTATTAACGGATATGATACTTAAAAAATTTTAGGGTCTAGAAAAATTTCGGGGGGGCCATTGGCCCCCCTGGCACCCCCCCCTAAATACGCCCACTGTATAGTATACTATATATTATATATATATATATATAATATATATATATACTATATATATATATATATATATAATATTATATATATATATATATATATATAATATAAGTTTTACACTGGTTTTTAGAATGATACAAGTTCGCCACGCTTCTAAGTTTTCTAACTGTTAAGGCGTAAAAAAAATGCTTTGTTCCTGTTCATAGGCGCAGAGAATTGGCTGTGCGGCCTTTGCTTTAGTCCGCCGTTTTTAAAAATTGTTGCGCCTATGCGCCTACAAATTGATAGGGCGCCATAGGCGCAACTCGGTTGCGCAACGCCCAGCTCTGATATATATATATTATATATAATATATATATATTATATATATATATAATATATATATATATATATATATATATATATTATATATATATATATATATATATTATAATATATACTATTAATAGTATTTTCAGGAAATATAATTATTTTAGTTTGATTTAGAAAAGCGTAACCATTTATTTTTAATAAAATATTCACTCAAATTTTATTTTCAATCAATTCCATAAATTTATAAAATAATTTACTTGACAAGACCGTAAAGTTCCATAATTCCAAAATTTTTAATTTTGCAAAAAAAAAAAAAAAAAAAAATTAAAAATTATCTATGGTAACCCTTTATTTACACCCTTTTAAAAATATCCCATATTTCTATTTGCCAAAACTGGCCTAAAAGATTCATATATGGAATGTTTATTTTACGAAAAGATTTAGACTCAGACTGATCACAACTTTATACAATTGCTTTACATACTTTGGCAATTGATTTTTCCATACGAGTGCTTCTAAGGAATTCCCAGAGCTTTCTTAACACCCAAATACCCTAGAGATTGAGAATAAGAAATAACAGGAAGAATAAAGGATTCTGGAACAAAACACGCGGTGAAAATGGATTAGATTCATCAACAACTAGGGTGAGCAAGTCATTCTGATAATAGTAAAGTCTTTTAGCAACCTTAAGACTGTATTTTCTTGGTTATTTAAATATTTCTGAAGTTGTACATCAGTTTCTTGTGCTGCTTGCAGTTCTTTGTATTCAATCTTACACTGAAATAGCTTAAATACTTCATTGGTTGAAATATTGAAAATTGATGCAAGTGCATAACAGTCACCCTCTATTGAAGAATTCTGCTGAGGTAGAAAAATATGGTGAAGTCAAAGACTCATCGCAGGGAATTCTGGGAATGACTTTCTGCTTTTAAAATTATCTGATTCTCCAAGTTGGAGAGAAGAGCTTGCTGCTAAAACTATATTTACTTTTCCCGCAGTAGTGGAAGTAATGGGCATATTTGGTGGCCATTCAGCGGGTCTGAGCTGGATTTCTACTCAGAAAATCTGCAAGAATTTTTCTTCTGATTTAATATGACATACAATCAAATCAAGTTGGGTACCGCTGCTCCCTTAACAACAAGTGTTTAGCATCAGTCTCTCTTTTAAGCGACTAAGATTATCACAAAACACATCTACCTTCGAATATGTGTATAAATTTCTTCATTGTTTTAACAAGGGCAAGGTTTTTCTTGCTGCATATTCTTTAGTCATTTTCTGTAAGATTCAACTGATAACTATAAAATCACTTCGGAACATTTTTTTCATTTTCTGTTGAAACTATTACACCAGCCAAGGCTGTCCGACTAGCATCAGTGAAAAAAGATATTTGGGCATTATTATTAAGAAAACCCAAAGGTATTGCATCTTTGAGATCCAATCTGGCCATATTAGAGGCTTCTTCTGCCTCAGGATTCCATTTTACTCTACGTTGAGAGTATGGCACACCTCTGACAAAAAGAGAAATAATTTCACAGAAATACCATAAAGAGATGAGAAAATAATTTAGACTACCTATGAAAGAACGCAGATCTTTAATAGTCTTGGGTTTTGGGATGTTCATAATAGCGGTGGTTTTATCCTCATTAGGGAGCATGGGGCCTTCGGACACATCAAAACCTAAATATAAGTAACCCGAGATTGTCCAATTTGGGCCTTATCTGCACGACCTCAAATTAAAAGTTTTTAACCTGTACAATATCATTTCTAGAATCTTTGTGCTCATCATGAGTAGGAGTAGCAATGAGAATATCATCAATATATGAAAAAAATAGGAATTTTATTAATAGATAAAAACGTACTTTTGAAACTAGTAGGACTGGAATGGAAACCTTCTACAGTGTTATTATATGAGAAACTGCCAAAAGGGGTGTTGATTTGTTAAAAACCTTCAATAATCTGGGTGAGCTTTAAGATGACAGGCCTTTTTTAAGAAAAAAAAGCAATCCTAAAATACCTTCTACTACATTTGCTAATAAAACGATATTCAATCCCTTTTTAACAGAAAATTTACATATTTCTGTTTCTTGTAATCCCCATCTGTATTCTTTTTTACTTACTGTGTGTTCTTTTTCACATTTTTTACTCTTTGTAGAATATAATGAATGATTCTTTTGATAGCTCGTTTTATTTTCTGTTATTTCCGTGTTAAGTTGCAATTCGTTCTCTACTATATTTCTAGCCTTCTCTTTAATTTTTCTTAAATCTACATTCGTTGGAAGGGTAGTCTCGATTTTTCTTTTTCCCCCCATCTTCCTTTATTATATAACTTAAAATGGCCTGTTTCAATAATTATCCTTTTTTTATTTATTTGGTTATATTTTTCTCCGAATTTGTATTCCATAGTCATTAGCATTTACTTCTTTCTTTTCTGTCACATATTTCCAAAATTCTGATCTGTTCTTTCCTGTTAAAAGTTTTCCAACATTAGATAATCGTTTTTCTCTGAGGTCCAAGTCCACCTCTCTGCTAAACACAGTTCCTCTTCTCTTTCCCAATCATCTATTGCTTTCACATATTCATCTACTTTTTCAATCTGATCCACGCTGATGACAGTCTTTTCCTTCTATATATTTTCTGAAGTTTTTCTAGATCTATGAGGTTTCTTTTTTGAACATATTTCTTGCTCTCCTGCTTGTGTCTTTTTTTTGGAAATGCCTTTGTCTGCTGTATGTGACACACCAAAATATTTTCAACTATTCTTCCACCATATAAGAAATTCTTAATGCACCTCTACGATTGTATGGGTCATGCTTTTTGTTGTCCGATTGGTGTTCCGATGAATCGGGAATTGTCGAAGACTTATCTGAAGATTCATCTAGAAGAAGTCGAGCTTGGGTCTTAGTTTCTCTCAAACCTTTTTTGGTTTGACTTCCGTTTTCGAGAAATAGGTTGATGCGCTCATCCGAGCTCCGTCCCCCCTCACTTCCTCTAATAACTTCCCAAAGGTTAGTTCTTTCATTTTTTTAACACCTCTTTTGAGGGTATTTTCGGTGTTGCACTATCCCCAAACCTTGGGTCAAGTCATAGCACCACATATTCGCCTCCCCCAAGCTTCTTTTAATGGCCTCCATAGACACTTCCTCTGTTCCAATCTTTATAGGAATATTTTCCAGGTAGGTTACCAATGATGTTTTGACTGTTCCAAGAGCTCTCACCACCACCACTTCTTCTTTCTCCCCCATCCTCCTGATGGTATATTGAAGTCTTTGGTATTTTATTTCCTTTTCTCTTTCATATTTGGTTACATTTCCATCGCTGGAACTCCCAATCTCTATTAATAGGAATTTTCTTGTTGGTTTGTTGATTAGAACAATGTCTGGTCTGTTATTTGGTACAAATATGTCAGTGGGTATGCCAAAATCATACAGAATTTGAACATGATCATTATCAACTATAGCAGGGGGATTGTAGTTCCAGTGATTGTTAGGGGTATCAACATTATATAATTTGCTGAGCCTATAATGAATAAGCTTGCATATGGAAATGTGTCTTTCTGTATATAGCCCCATACGTAGCATTGTCTCACATCCGAACAATATATGGGGTACAGTTTGAGACGTAATAATTTAATTAGGTTATGATTAAATTCTTTTTTAGATTATTTTAATTAATTTATTATTTCGTTCAAAAATTTGATTTTCCTATAAAAAAAATTGGTACGGCCAATTAAGAAACGATTTACTTTCTAGCTTTTTTTAAGTTTCCTTTAAAATTTTAGTTCTTTCTTTAAAGTTTTTCTCATTCCATCCATTGTGTTCTTAAATTAATGTCAAATCTTGGAGGTAATCATTTGTCTTTTTTTGTTATTTGAAGTTGTTCCTCCCTTAAATTCTTCATGTTCTTTTAACCATCCAATGAATTTAGTTCCGTTTCCTTCAATATGTTCAGCTAATCCCACTATTTCATTCTTATGAGTCCTGCCTATGTGCGGCAATCCCATACCTCCTCTGTCTCGTGGGATGTATATACGATCTGTGCAATGAATCTTGTAAATTATTTTGTGCGCATGGAGGAGTTTCCTTGTTATTGTATCTAAAGTCTTTATTTCATGATGAGACCAGTCCACAATTCTAAAACTATCTCATTACTGGCACTGCTAGTGCCTTGATCACCTCTCTTTTATTTTTTGGTTTTAATTCGGTTATTAGTATCTTCTTCACTCTTAAAATGTATTCCCTTATTATTCTCTTTCATAATTGTATTTTCAATCCTGTCTGATTCCTCCGCTCCAAGGTATTTCTAAGTTCCTTCCTGTTCCAGTTCTTTAATTTCTACCTTTGTTCATAACTAGGAATGCACATTATCCTATTCCAAAGTCCATTCTAATGTCCGATGAAAAATCATTAACCCCCCCCATCTGTCTTCCTGCCTCTACTCTACTTAGAGCATTCAACTTTATATCATTCATGTAGAAGAGATGCGAGATTCTCTGTTCTTTTATTTATTCGGTATTCGTTATTTAAACTATTATTCAGGGTGCTCAGGGGTTAAGGGCTATAAACAAACAATAGAGGGGACACAAAGTTCCCTTGAAAAATCCCACTTTTCAATTATACATTTTTAATATTCATAATTCCTTTCCCGTGTGGCAACTTTAATTTTCCCCAATTCTATTACCCTCTCCATGAATCTTTTGATTTCCCTTCAACTTTGTAGATGTTCATTATTTCCTTCAGTCATGAATGAGGTACATATCATATGCTTTTCTGTAGTCAATCCACATCATGCATAGATTCTTTTGTCCTTTCCAAATATTTTCTATTATTTTATTTATCTGTAGTTCTTTTGTATCATAGGTATGTCTACTACATCCCTTTTGCTCTTCGCTAATGATGTTAGTTTCTATATATTTATAACTATTGGATTAGAACTCCTGTTAGCAGTTTATAAGTTGTATTAGAACTCTTGTTAACACTTTTTAATTGTAGGAAGGCATGTTATAGGTCTATACTTACTAGGATCTTTGGTTTCTTCAATTTTTTGAATAAGGGTAGTTTCACTTGTTATGAACAACTGCGGAATGTCTACTCTTCCATCCATTATGTTGTTTAAGCATTCTGTTAGAGGCTTGATTAATGATGTTAGCTTTTTTAGCCAATTGTTCTGAACCTTGACCATTCCAGGTGCCTTCCAATTATTAGTTTTCTTGATTATATCCTTTACTTCTTTGATATCAATTTTCTGATAGTCCATATTTCTAATAGATGTTATTTCTGGGCTACTTTTAATATTTCTCAACCATTGAACACCTACATTATGAGACACATTGTTCTCATATATATATTTCCCCAAAATCTTTCGAACTCTAATTGCGGTACATCATTAACTGTTATCTTAGTATTTCGTAACTCTATAAAATTTACCTAGACCTTCTCTGAACAGTTCGCTTTCTTTTTTTCCTTTTTCAAGCATTTCGTACCTTTTCAATTTCTTTCCTTCTGCTGATAAAGTTAGTTTTCTTCTTGCGAGAGCGTGTTTTAATTTATCCCAATTTGATTTTCTCTATTTACTAAATTTTGTGCTTTTCTTTTTGTTGCTTCAACTATTATTTCTCTTTTCTGTAGCATTGTGAGCATTCCAATTTCTTTTCGAAGAGTATTTATTTCATTCGTAAGTCTAAGCTTCCAAGGTCGCATTCTATTCTTCCCTCTTTTAATTTGATTATTTTCTTTATCTTCAATAACTTCAACTCTCATTGTTTCTGCTTCTGCTCTTGATGTAACATAATAAAGTCTGTTCAGCTCGGTCAGACTACAATTTGGAAGTATTATGAGTGGCAACACTCTATTTGCAATTGTCGTAACTTTGTTCAACGTAAACCAGTTTTTAATCTTTCTTACATGTTCTCGCTTTTCAATACCCTGCACCCTATCCTCTTCCCGGTAATTAGCTATTTTGTTCAACAATTCTTCTTCAATTGTATTTTCTTCTCTAGTGTCACCAATTAGTGGTTGCACATCATTAATGGTTCTTTCATTCATATCTCTCCCTTGTTCCTGATACCAGCTGAAGTTCATCTCATAATCTGACTCTATCATCATTACCTGTTCCGCCCCTACCAATGGTGAGGAACAATGTTTAATATCCATCTCTACTTTTTCCTCACTAGTTGATTGTAATTGAGTGTGATCCCTAATTCATCCACCCTGTAAGTTTTCATCATCATCTGATTGAGATTTTCTTTGCTTTGTTCTTTTGTGGCTCTTTTCTCCGATTTTTTTCTTCAATTCCCTACTTAATTCTATCCTATGTTCTTGTTCATCTTCACTCGATGTTTGTAATCTATGGTAGTCTTCAATATCTTTTTCACAATGTGATCTCAAGCCCTCCCCCCGCCTGTGCAAACCTTTTCCCTTGAACTCGTTTTGTTCTTTTATACAAGTTTGTTTTGGTACTTTTACCTTCTTGAACTAGTTCTGAACTCAATTCTAATTTATTCTTCACAATTCTTAAAGCTTTTTCTATAATTATTTTTACATCCTCTGCTGTTGGTAATGTCGTTTTTTCATTCTAGCCCCACCTCCCTTCCTTTCTTTAATATAATTGAGTAAATTATTACTTAATTAAATTATTAATTAAATTAAATTAATTAAATTAAATTATTAATTAAATCATTTGCATTTAATTCTTATTTTCCACCACGTATTTCCAGAATTCACTCTTTACTTTTTAAAGTAGAATGAATTCGCCAATGTAGTAGCTTTCCATAAGGTACTCGTACGCTTCAAAGTTCCAGCTCTACCTCTCACCTTGGATTTCATTTTGGTCTTTTTCTTCATTTTCATGATGATTTAAAAATTCATCAACTTTCTTTCCAATAATTTTCATTTCAGTTCCTTGTTTTTGGGTCTTGCCTGATCTTACATTTGTTGACATGCTGTTAAACCTAGTGTATGGGGATTTCTCTATTTTGCTCCTGTCAATCTTACCCCTCTTCAACAACATTTCTAGCATTCTCTTCCAAGAATGCCTCTTGGGGAATTTATTATCCCTAGAATACAAGGAACACCAATAAATCTCACGTTTTTCCAACACTGATCAGTCAGTTCTTTCTGCTCCCCTTTTATTAAGGGTATAGTATCTGTTTTTCTGGTCTTCCTCAGGAGTACTGGGGCCTGTCTCAGGCGAGTCAAACAACACATCATTGTGAAATGGACGAGTCCTTCTGCGGTTGTTTTCTGTGTGGAATTTTGTGTTCCTAGCTTTTTGTAAGGAGAGATCGAGGTGGGATTGCGCAAAGCCTCCCGGTCCCCCCTCATAATCTCTCGGTGGGTAGGCAGGGGCTGCGCTGGGGCTCCGAATCCCCGTTAATTATTTTCATTTACTTCTCCATCATGTGAATTGTTTTTGTATACTTTGATGTGTAAGAATAGTACGGTATATATATATATATATATATATATATATATATATATATATATATAGTATTATATATATATAAATAGAAGAGATGAATGATAGAAATGAGACAGCTATATATATATATATATATAATTATATATATATTATATATATACTGATATATACATATATATATTATATTGTAAGGGTTAATAATAGATCTATAGATCTTAGGTGTCCAGTGGTCAAAACCGATTTTTTTTTTTTTTTTTTTTTTTTTTTTTTTACCCAAATCCCAACACAAGTCGCAAAATTGCAATGCTCTTTCTTACAATCATTAAGCTCAGTTCCAGTGTTTAGACTGAAACTGGGAGCTTCTTCAGATGTTTTATGAGACTCTTCTTTATTACACCCTGCGTTCCAACTACTATTGAAATCACCACGATGTCATTGGTGTTCCAGCATCTTCTAATTTCGTGTCTGAACCTGTGATATTTTATTTTCTTTTCACATGCCACCCACGTTATTCATTATTTTTGGGGACTCCCACCTCTATTATATAGCACATATGCTCTCTCTTTTATCCTTAACTACGATGTCCCGGTCTATTGTGGGTCACTGTTACATCCGTTGGGACAGCGGAATCAAAGTAACAGCATCTCTTAGTTTTCTTAACAATCCCACAGAAGTAGAAGAAAACGAAAAGGTGCTGTTACTTTAATCATAAAGTAACAGCACCTCTTCGTTTTCTTCCACTTCTGGGGGATTGTGCTTCCAGTAGTTGGCCGCTTCCATCCTGTTGTTATACTTTAGGAACAATTTAATAGCAATTAATCTGCAGATAGTGTTATGCCTTTCAGTATAGATGTCTGGTTAGCAGAGTCTGACATCTTGCTAAAATGTGAGGAACAGATTCCGTGTTCTGGTGATCACACACACAACATTTGTCGCTGGATGTTCTCAACTTTTCAATATAGTGTTTTCTATGGCCATTCTTGTTTCTGAATTGTTCGGTCTAGAGGCGGCCATAATCGGCTTTTCGTTCTTGCTGCCAAAGTTGAATCATAGAGTAGCAGCACCATTTCATTTTCTTGCGCATTTCTGGGGGTTGATTGTGTTTCCAGTAGTTGACCGCATCTGTCCTGATGTTATACTTTTGGCACAATTTAAAATGGATCAAATTTAAAATCGACTTGTATGCATAAGCATGTGTCTCTTTTCTGATTAGCAGAGTCTGACATCCTGCTAGAATGTGAGGGACTGATTCTGTGTCTTGGTCGCACACTCTACATTTGTCGCTGATGTTTTCTCTTTCTATATGCTTTCGATGCCATCTTGTCCTAATTGTTCTATCTTGAGCAGCTATAATCAAAATCTTTCGATGGAGTCGGGCACAAAGTTTTAACATCTGAATTTGCATCTTTCGGTATTTATCGATCTCTCTTTATGACTTTCACTATGATTTTCTTTCCGATTTCCATTGCCATTGCTTGTTGTCTCCATTGGTTATGTTTCTTCTTTTAAAAGATAAGTGATATTATCTTTTAATATTCTAGTCTTCTCCTTTTACGTTTTTTATTCCCACCTTTGGCCTTGTTTTACTCTAATGTTGTTTTATAAATATTATTTTCCGTTTTCTTTTTTAATTAGCGAAGTTGTTGTTGGCTTGCCACTTTCGTGTTCAAAACACTCGCGTCAGAGAATTTTGTTTCTTGCGCTTTCTAGGGTAGTTAGGCCGCATTCTTAAAATGGCATAATTGTAGCGGGTTTTACTGATGCGGGTAAGGATGTTTATTTTTATAAGTTTCCTTTGTAATTACACTCATAGCTTCACATATAACATTATAAATAATTTTTTTTTTATTTCTCTCACATTGAAGGAGTTATGTAATCCTCTCCGGGTTCTAAGCCTTTGACCTAGAGGATGAAGGATTTTCTGTTTACCCGGCCAGCACCGCCTGACATGGGCCGACGCGCCTAGAATGGCACCCAAATTTTCCGTGGAGTCCTACATGATTTCCTGCCAAGGCAGGGACAACGTCGCCATACCCACGCACGCGTGCACCGCGAATTCTCACTTCGCTCATCAACATTCTAACCCCGGCAGTCAACCAGAGCTTGTTTGGATTCCCCTCAGCCCGAGAGCGCCGCCAGCCGTCGGAACTGGTCTGTGTTTTAAACCAGCCAACACGTAACGGCGAATCGGTTTAGACCGTACGAGGAACGAACTGTTTCATTAGTAGGGGAAGCTAGTAATGAAAGACAGAAGAGATTGATTTCGGGAGAGGTAGATGCGCGGAAGAGGAACATCCGATAACCCAGGGAAGGGTGAGAAGCATCCGCTTCTGAAAAATGGAAAATCCCACCACACCGCCCCAATGCACCATGAACTGGAGCTACTGGTCTCTTCTCCAGACTATTCTATTATTTCACTCGAAAAATTCGAGGTGTAAGATTCTTATTGATGATGGATGGATCCAGTAGATAGTGGGAAGTATTTCACACACCTGACAGTTCACTTAATGGAGGGTCTGTTTTATTCAATTTGTTGTTTCTTCGTTCAACGGCACTGAAGAGCAGTATATCCCGCCCAACAGTGTCCCAGAGGGCCCCCCCCCCCAAACGACAACTGCGGGGGGGTATATTTTGATGCGTAAGCACGTCTTTTTAATTTGTTTTCTTTCTCATTACACTTATAGCCACACTCAGAACATTTAACTAATTTTTTTCCTCCCTTTCTAAGGGTTATTAATAGATCTATATATCATCTTAGGTGTCTGTGGTCAAACCTTCACCATAAGGACATTCCAAATTTTTTTTTTTTTTTTACCCAAATCCCAACACAAGTTGTAAAATTGCAATGCCTTTTCTTACAATCATTAAGCTCAGCTCCAGTGTGTTGACTGATACTTGGAGCTTCTCCAGATGTTTCACAAGACTTCTTTATTACACCCAGCTTTCCAAACTTCCAACTACTATGGGAACCACCACGATGTCATTGGTGTTCCACATTCTTCTAATTTCGTGTCTCAGCCTTTGATATTTGATTTCCTTTTCCTATGCCACCATGTTGTTATCATTTGGGAGGACTCAAACTTCTATTATGCAACACTTCTGATCCCTCTTATCCTTGACTACGATGTCCGGTCTATTGTGGGTGACTGCTACATCCGTTGGGATAACGGAATCATAGAGTAACAGCACCTCTTTGTTTTCTTCTATTTCCGGGGATTGTGTTTCCAGTAGTTGGCCGCTTCCGTCCTGATGTTATAATTTTGGTACAATTTAAAATGAATCAATCTGCAGATGGTGTTATGCCTTTCAGTATATAGATGTCTGTTTAGCAGAGTCTGACATCCTGCTAGAATGTGAGAGGGACACGAATTCTGGTGTCTTGGTCAGCACACTCTATATATGTGCGTTGAATGTTGCCTCTTTCTATACGTTTCCTTGTGAGCGCAGCTTGTTCAGATTGTGCGCTCTTCAGGTGGCCATAAGACGCTGTCATCTTCGTGTTGAGGCCCAAAATAGCGGCGTATAATTTGGCTCTTCAAAAACAGATGGTTTACAGTTGGTATGTCAAAAATGGTAGAAGAATATTTGGGGTCTTCAAACACAGATTGACCCATCTGAACAAACACTTCAAAAGTTGGCTTTTAACTTTCAAGTGTTTTTGACAATGTCATCTGACTGCACTGCTAATGTTGTTAGCATTCAATGTAGTTCGTTTTCTTTTTAACTAGAGAAGTTGTTGCTTGCTTCCCCACTTCCATGTTGATACAGCCGCACTGAGAATTTTGTTTCTGCGCTGATTTCCAGGTATTGCCCAACCCTATTATTTCTCTTTGTATAAGTAATGCTTCTCCACCAACGCCCATGTCTCCTCTCTACGTGTGCCTGTGTACATTCTAGACAAAATCTTTCCCTTATATAATACATATTTGTGGGCATTTAAGAATTTCTCTCTTTTAAAATATCAATCTTGTTAAGGTCGCTGGAATCAGTGCTATCACATCCACAACCACTACAGGATGACAGGTTGCAGGGCTCGAATGTCCTCTATTTTATTCCTAGCACTCAATTCCGATTTTAATATTGCTTTGGTTATTTTTAAATATTCTCTTTCCAGCTTCTCTTTCATCAACATATGTTCCACTCTACTCCGACTCCTCCACTCCTAGATATTTATATAGAATAAGTTAATTTTTGTTGCTCCAATTGCCTTATGATGGTATCGTCAATCGTGATGTTTTCATTCATTCTCCGTTCTTCTCCCATTCCTGAGTGTAAGGAGCAAGCATTTATCTAGAACGCAACTCACATACATAATATTTCGGAGACTTCTTCAACTACCTCGCACCATGCTTGAATTGTTTCATTGTCTGTTTGGGGCAATATAATTTTAGGTCATCCCATTAATAAGAAAAAAAAAAAGGGGGTAAAAGACTGGAAAATTCAGAATGGTTGATTTCTCGTTACGTGCGTTGATTCTATATACATGTGTATTTATTTATTATATTACTTAAAGGGTTGTAAGCCAAAAATGAAGAGGGGGCAGTGGAGATAACGAACCCGCCGCTGGAAGATACTCTTTTTATATCGATTATTTTTCAAAATATCAGATTCAAGTCATATTTTGTTTTAAAATTGTCATGTTCCATTGCCTCATTCTTCTTTTACAAAATCTATTTTTTTGATGCGTAAGGCATGTTGTTTCTTTTAAGATTTCCTTTGCGATTACCTGCATAAGGGCACTTATGACATTTAAATAATTTTTATACTTTGAGTGCGTAAGCAGGTGTCTTTTTAAGCTTCCTTTTGAGATTACACTCCATAAGTCACACTCAGTACAATTTAAATTAATTTATATTTTGAATGCGTAAGCTGTGCGATTTGTAAAGTGTCCTTTCTGATTAACACTCATAGTCACACTCAGAACATTTAAATAATGTTTCAAGATTTTTTGATGCGTAAGCATGTGGTTTTCTAAGCTTGTTCTCATTACACTCATGAGCAGCACTTAGAACATTTAAAATAATTTAAAAAGCTGCTGTGAGTTAGCAGATGAGAGCTTTAAGCCTTGAATTTACGATTGTTTTCATAATTACAATGGGCACATTTAAACTATTCTTTTATGCAAATTCAGATGACTTTTCAACTCTTCATTACTTTTAAAGTTTAAATTACAATATTTGCAACAGACATTTTGACAATTCTTTTTGCTAAATTCTTTTTCACATATAATTAGACCCTTTCGCGGTAATCTTTTGAAAGTGCCTTTTCGCATTATGGAAACAATTTTTTCATCACTTGAAGCTGCATCACTCAATGCGGGCCTGTTTCAAACCAAAATGAAAATTATTATATTGTAAAAGAAAAATTCAACTAAATTGGTACAAATCTCGCTCTTAAATATAATTAAAATTAAAAAATATTTTTTTTTAAATGAATAAATTTCACCATTTCCCAACAGAGGAATATCATAGGGACTTATTAGTGTAAGAACAACGAACAAAAATTGAGCTCAACATTATTCAAACTTATATTCATATTCACAAAAAACTTTTATAGAAAAATTTCAAATAGCACACACACACAAAATATAATATATATATATATGATATATAATATATATCATATATATATATATATATATATATATATATATATATATATATATATATAATATATATATATATATATTAATATATATATATATATAAATATATATATATATATATAAAACTACGCTTTTAACTGTCTTTATCCTATAATGCAGGGGGCTAAGCACGGGGGACACACAGAAATCGAACTGTAAGGCGGCTTTCCAACCAGCGCACCAACGTGTTTGCAGTCGAGTTTTTAAATTCTTGCCCCGCAGGTAGATAAAACTCGAACTGCTACGCGGAGGATTTGAAACGCAGCGTCCTCTCGTATGGAGAGACGGAGACTCACCTCCTGCGCGCAACGAGGCGTTTTAATAATTAATATATAGTAATATATATAATATATATAATTATGATATATATATATATATATGATATATATATATATATAATATTTTTTTTTTTTTTTTTGAGTATGTACAGGACCACCACGGCTGCACAGATGAAGCGGCCCACACTGCTGAAAAAAAATAAGCACCATGGAGGGCCCTGTCATATATATGTTTCAAATGTCAAAGAAAGATTAGATTGGAGAAATAAATATTCAGATCAGCTCAAATAAATAAAACTAAAACTAAATTTTATGCTTGTGTTGATTAAGTAGGTCTTAAGAATGTACATAAGCAAAATCAAATGCTATAAAGAATATTCACTTCTTGAAGATACAAGAAAATAGTGTTAATGCTAAAGTGGGAGATGTCAGATAAGATATGGGAATAATCTTTTAAGAAGGTGTTATGGACGCGTAAAGTTAGGAAAATTACGACAGCGAATAGGGTCCAGATGGGAAAAATCAAGAAGATATGATAAACAGATTGCGGGGGTGTGGCGACGGCAAAAATTTGCAAATGGGAGGAGGGTCTGGTGTGACATAATAGTGACTGTGAGTGATATAGGTGTGGCCAATACGGAGGCGTGCAAGTATGCACCTCAATGTAAAGCGTTCTGTTCGTCTGTGGAGGAAGAGCACTCAACCGAATGTTACGGCTTTATGTTTCTGAGTTTCCCCTTCCCCCGCGAATCACTGCGCCAGCACTACTTGCCACAAGAATGAAAGCCGGCGTCGGAGCGCAGGATAGTAATCAGATTGATGGAAGGCGACCTTGCCGAATGGCATCGGGAGGTACCTGGAACAACTCCGAGAAGAGGAGGCGGCCAATTTTGGCCTCTCTGTCAGCGATTTCATTGCC
>JABUQX010003194.1:0-27500 GCA_015478945.1 Trachelipus rathkii
GGGAGCCAAATAGTTTTGGCGGGTCTTCACCTTATGTATGCTTTTACAGTACTCCTAATATTGAAAAAGATAAAATCATATTTGGAGGTAAGGGCATTACCCTTACCATCTATAACGCGTAAGAAAAAAATTTCCACCACGAGAAAGCCCATAAATCTCCCGCAAGCTCCGATATCATTTATGGCAGATTACGATTCTTATCGGAGAAATATTACGCAATACAGCTCCTTATAATTAAAGGCTCTTTCCCACATATTCTATCCCCCCTTTTTACCAGATCTACGTTACTCTTATGATTTACTTGCTGGTTCGAGACCAAGAAAAGATTAAAGATCATCTACGTCACCGATACTGTACTTGAAATTATAGGAGGACGAGCGGAGAACACCACAATCATTGGACAGATTCAGGACATGGATTCATAGGGCGAGAGGTATCAGCAGATGCTCTGGAGTATGGATAAGCATTACAATACATTTCCGTAACTTAAAGCGGCAATAGTTGAAGAGTCCAATCGTAACTATTAAAGAACGCTTGCATAGGGTATTTTACTAAACATGAATACCTTTTAATATATGGATATAGCTGGACTTCTGAGCTTATTTTATACACAGGGTCTTACCATACGACTATAAAGTCAATCCTCTTCTACGAGATGTCAAAAAAACTAGAGGACGTATGGCGTATAATGGGTGAAAAAAGAAAAAAAATTAAAAGATAATCAGAAAAAAGGTAAACGATTATGTAAAAGTTTTCGAACAGAAGAAAGGTTTAAAAAAGGATATGAATCCGGGACTACGGAAGTTTTAAAGTCCACAATATCCAACCATTCAGTCGTGATAGTTTAAATTATATTATTGGGAGATTTAAATGCGTGAAAAAATAAAAGGCGGATTTTATAAAAAGGAAATACAAAAAAGTAAGGTTCAATGCTGTAACTCATGAATATAAATTTAAAAAATATTAGCTACGAGAGGTAAAGGAAAAAATAAACAGTTACTTGTGAAATGGAGGGATATCCTGCCTAAGTGTAATACTTATATAAAAGCAATTGAGAGTTAAGAATCATCTAACTCAGTTTTCATTAAAATCACTGGAGAGGTAGATCACCTTTATATAACTCTGCCTTCTTCAGCCTCCTTGGCATTTACATCCTGCTAATAAACCTCCGGAATTTACCAACTGTGCTATATGATCCTATACAGCTTGAAGAGAGAGGCACTACGCGAAGTAGATTATTTAAATTGCATATTAAAACGGACATAGAAAAAATTACCTCACGAAATTCTGTCTGGATGGGGGTGTCACAGAGTGTGAGAATGTGTTGAAACCTATATTACCACTGGAAACATTTTTGTTATCTGAAAAGGACTCGCCTATGTCAAAGGGTCTAATACGAGAACATTTACCTACAAAGAATATTCTTGACAGATTTACTTTGCGAGTCATATTTAAATCGGTGCTGCTATTTTAGTTCATTTAAACGTTCTCTCTGATATGGGTATTATGTGTAAGGACTTGTATACAAAAACTGAAATGTCTTACCTATGTAAGATAAAGTAACTAATATATTAAGTTCAAAGGTACAATTGTAAAACTCTGACGAGACCGCGACAGTTATTTTCTCGAACGATCACCATGGCAGCGTAAACATATCCGTAGACGTGAGGCTGAGTTGGATATACTTCATTAATATCCCTACTATGTTAAGAGGGTTATACTCTCTGTGGAGAATAACCGCATGACTCCCCATGAACTAAAAGATGAAGCAGATCGAGTACTGAAGATCTTAATGCATCATATACATGTACCCCATCGGAGATGCTCATGATATCCAGGTATGGCTTATGTATATGAAAATATAATGATCATCAAGATGTACGCTAATACTTAATAGCTCCTTATAGTAAGAGTGTCATTTTCCCAAAGAGGTAAAGTTATAACAGTTCCCTAATGTTCATTAGATCTACTCTGAATAATCAAATTTGACTCTGTACCCGTGCATCTAGAAAGATGTAGAGACAAACCTTCTACAATTCACTTCCGGCACTTTGCTGTGCAACGTTCATATTAGAAAGAAACAGATGGAGTAACGCATAATGGAATATATAAGAGTGTGCGCACGCGCACGTGTACATTCATTAACATATTCTCACAGTGTAAGATAGTATAAGAAGCATACTGCCGTATAATGACGAAGAAAGGGTTCCGTCGAACAAAAATGCCAGGGTATGGCTTGGTGGAATTTTTGCCACAGCCTATGAGAAGTGCACTGCCTCTGCTAGGAAAGCAGGGAATATACGTAGCGGTAAAAAAGCCTATAGAGAACAGGTCTTGCGATCACTATCAGATATTGCCGCAGGAAATAATCCTCGTACAGCATTAAAAAGACGGAATAGCGATGTTCAGTGAGTGTTGGATGATGTTAGCGTAAACATAGCGTAAAAACTGTCAGGACAAGTCGAGGATAATAAAAGGAAACGTTCCCTGGTTGATTGGAAAAGAAACTTTAAAGAAAATAGGAGCAGTAATAGACCATTTAATTACTAACTGATATCTTTTTTACGATGTGTGTATACAAGTAAGGTTTTTCATGAAAATGTTCATTATACGGCCAGAGCTCGCACATGCAAGATCGCATTTCCTCCATCCTTCTGATCTGATTGCTGTAAGAGTGAATTTGATCTCTTCTCAATGAACCCTACACAGATTAGCGTTAGCGAGACCAACTTTATCAGTATTAATTCTCTGCATTCAATTACCAATACAGATGTTTCTCTCGAATTCAATATGCCAGGCACTTCATGATCCAATACCGTAGACCCCTTAATTGTGTTTTATCAGTCAAAACAAATCTGCGACAATCACTGATGGTAAGACTCCTAGGGTGATGCGCACTATAGTACTACCACAGTAATCAAATCTCCTGTATACATGTTTCTCCCAGGTTGAAGTCTATCTTAAACGGAACACTTCAACTGGTGCATCAGGGAGCTATTACTCCGCTATTAGAAGCTTATATAGAACATTTGTTAATTATCAGGCAGCATGCAAAACAATTCAGGTCTCAAATCATGTGGTTTTTACAGTTCCAAAGATGAAGCTGCACATATAGATAAAGCAGCTACAATTAAATAAATGAATACTTATGAATTTACGGGCGATTAAAAAATGGCATAATCTTCTCTAAGCGAAAGATCTCATTCATGACCCTCTTTAGATACTAGGAATCATTTAATCACGGTCAAATCCTAAATTTCACTCTTAAAATAAAAAGTAAAACCGCTGCTACAGCTGTGTGTCCAGAACCTGGTTTCAACTGTTGGAGTCTATCTCTATGTCAGATAAGTGAAATATCAACCATCAGCGTCATTTGGAATGAAAATTTCGCTTTTGAATTCTACAGCAAAGTACCCTATTAAGACGAGTTGAAACCAGATATTTAAATTTCACTAAGGTTACTCGAGATCAAATATCCCTAACATTAACGGAATCTCACAAAAAGAAATAATAGATTGTGGGAAGCATCGAAGCTACTCCGGAATATAAAAAGTCACCTATAAAAATTCACACTTCGGCCTAGGTGGTATCAGTCTTACATGTTGAAATGACTGCCTCCGGAGCGATTATGCTCTTTATTACAACGGACGACCTATGCTTCTGTAAAAATCGTATAGCTTATTAATAGCGATGCTTTATCATGAAAGATAGTGTGACACGCTTAAATCTGAGAGAATACCAAGAATTAGTTAATTTATACCCTATGATCTGACTGCAGACCTCAACCCAACGCGCCCCCCTTTCAGCTTTAACGACCTATATACTATACAACATTCTTGAGAACAGACCCCTGGGCTACAGTCCCTTTTGGGATCGAGTCTACAATCACCCATCACTCGTAGTGGTCATCTTGAGATCCCAACTCCTATTGAACAGGAGCCGATACGCAACTACTGTTGTGAATATTATAAAAGATAATGACAGAGAAATAAAATTCGTGTTTAAACATGAATCGCGCTTTTGAGAGTGTTGCTAATGTAAACGAATATATTCTATTGACTTTTATTCAATCTTACAGTAGACTGATTATAATTTCATTTCCCATAACTCCAACAGGACAACTTGAGATTTCCGTTATAGAGCAAAAACGATTACTGTCACACTTAATTGATTCTTTGAACTTAAAATCTATATTGAATAATCATTATTATATTACCTTATTTTTAAAATATTAATAATAGTAAGCGCTTGTATAAAAACTACTTCTTACCCTTTCAACCCTTTATTCCCATTATGTGGGTCTATTGATATTATTTCTATTATATGTTTATTAAACTAATGTATGTTTTAATAACACTTGTATAATAGTATTTGATCGCTTACAAAATATTGGTACGCACTGATTTTAAAGTTTCTGATTATGTAATAAATGCTTTTAACATGATACCCTTACGTATTTTATCTTTAAAACTCTACCCGATAGTATAAGCGTTTTTAAATTTCGTACATTTATAATAAAAGGCGTGACAATATCAAATCAACCTGCCTACCGTCAGGCAGTAGTCATTAACAATTTATTAAAATTCAGAAATAATGAAATAAAAGTAAATAAAACAAAAGATAAAAATGATAAAGAAAACATAATGTAATTGCAAATGCTAAACAGTAAAGCAGAAAGTTCATAAGCAGTAAAAGCAGAAATAAAAGCAGTAAAGCAGGGGTAAACAAAATCATACTAATCCCCTAGGTGTTAGGAAACACCTCTAGTTTGATGAACTGATTTACTGCTTTAATGGTAGGTAAGTGTATATGAGTTAAGAAGTTAAGCAGAGAGTTAATAATCTTAAAGCAGAGAAGTTAAACAGCTAAGGCATGGAGTTAAAGCAGTAAGCAGAGAGTCTAAAGCAGTAAAGCAGCTAAACAATACGCATACTACATCCCCAGTGTTAGGTAATGTAACACTCTATTGATTAGCTGATCTTACGCTTTAATGTGTGTAAAGCTATATGTTTTAATAAGCAATTTCGACATTGTAGTGAAAAGATGAATGATCTCATATGTTAGTTTGATAACGAAAATTCTTTGAAAGTTTACTATACATCATATTTTTCGTTCACCGAACTTTTGCGCTGCGGCGCACGCGCGGCGTACGTGCGGATATGGCTGCCTGCGGGCGCGCGCGGCACGGCGGTTACGCGCGAAATATGCGCCTCGGCCAACGCGCGGCTGTAATATTGCGCCCTAGAAGGCCATCGCGGCGGCTTCGTCACGGGGCTGACCTGCGGACGCGGGCTCTGAAACGTTTGCGTCACTGTCTCAACTGTGTAACTCTTAGGATATATATTCTGTCATGCTATAAGTGGTATAAAAAAATACAAACTCGTAGTAGGAAGCATTCCAGCAAATTGTAATGTACACCATTCGGTTCCTCATACCTTAATAACCTAGGCGTAGACACCCGAATATTAGGGCATTCTAGGCTTCAGGGGAGCTAGAAAAAAGCTGAAAAAGTGCACTAGTTGCACTACTGTGGCACTCACTTGCACGGATGTGGCACTCACTTGGCACTTACATTGGCACTCACTTGCACTCATTGGCACTCATTGGCCACTCGCTTGGCACTCACCTCACTCAGTCTAATACTCATGTGGATCTCATAGGACACTCGTAGACACTTCTTACGGTGACTGGGAACCATCAAAGCCATCAAGTTAGCGTGGGTCAAAAAATTGACCCATGGTATTTGAGGCAGGGTCAAGGCTAAATATCATGGTCAAACAAAGGTTAAGACATCAAAAAAGGGCTACGTCCCTAAAGGAAGGACAAAAATTCCGTGGCGTCAAAATTGACCCAGGGACGACAAACGAGGTGCAGTTGTAAAATGAGTGTCAATAGTATGGGTGTATCAAGTTCATAGGAATGTGTGTATTAATGTGCTGTGTATAAGGTAAGTGTGTGCTTGTGGGTGTGTGTGTGTGTGTGTGTAAAGGTAAGTGTGTGATGTTGTGTGTGTGTTGTGTGTGTTGTGTGTGTGTGGTGTGGTGTTTGTTCAAGTTAGGATAGATCCATACAGGCGTTCAAGTAGACGACGAATAGTGACGATGGCCATTAGGGTTGCCAAAAAATACCGGCGGCCAAAAATGACCCATGGTATTTGGCAAGGTCAAGGCCGAAATCATGGTCAAACAAAGTTAATGACATCAAAAGGCAACGCCCCGAAATGGAAGGACCAATAATTTCACTGTGGCTCAAAATTGACCCATGAAGGACAAAAAATTACGTGGGTCAAAAATTTTGACCCATGGTTTCTGTCAAGCTTTGGAGCAAAGGGGAAGTACAAAAAAGGTTAACATCAAATAAGGGCTAAGCCCCTAAATGAAGATCAAAATACCGTGGGCAAAATTGACCCATGTCGAAAATTAGCGGGGGGTTACGTACAACCGGTGACTGTGACGCACCGCTTTTGGCGCAACCTTCTCTGAAAGGTTTCCAAAAATCAGGGTTGCCGAAAAAATGGGGTTGCCAAATTAGGTCTCAATAAATTAGGCTTCTCAAAACAATTAGGCTTTCTCAAAAAATTAGGTTTAAAAAATTAGGGTGCCGAAAAAATACCGGGCCAAATATTAACCCATGGAAGACGTAAGAGCTCGGTCGAAAAAAAAGGTAAAGTCCCAAAAAAGGTAAAGGCCCAAAAAGGAAGGTCAGGTACAAACAATTTGGGCTCAAAAAAGGTTCAAGCTCCAAAAAATTCAAGTCAAAAAAGGTCAAGGTCAGGTAAAAAAATTGACTCAAAGAAGGTCAGGAAGGTAAAATCACCGGTGCAAATATGCCCACGGATGTTCCATATACCCCTCCTACTACTGCCGCAGTCAGGAAAATCTACCCTAGAGTTTGTGGTAAAGTGGTATAATCTAAGTGTCGATGTGTAAATGTAAGTGTCAATGAAATGTGTATAAGGTCATAGTGATGTGCTGTATAAGGTATAATTCTGTGTGAGGGAAGTAAATCTGCATGTGTAAGTAAATCGGTGTGGGTGTAAGTAAATCTCTGTGTGTGTGTGTGTGTGTGTGTTGTGTGTTGTGTGTGTGTGTGTCGTGTGTGTAGGTGTTCCAGTTAGGATAGATCCATAATACGTTCAAGTTAAGAACGAAATATGTGACGGGTGGGACACGAGTGCCAAAAATTAGCGTGGGCCAAAAATTGACCATTGGTAATTGCAAGTCAAGCCCAAATATCATGCGTCAAACAAGGATTAAACATCAAAAAGGTAAGCCCTAAAGGAAGACAAAAATCCGTGGCGTCATAAATTGACCCATTGGTATCTGCAAGCTTTGGAGAAAGGTCAAGGACAAAAATGGTAAAGACACACAAAAAAGGGCAAGCCCCTAAAGGTGCCAAAAAATTATGGGTGGGCCAAAATGACCCATGGACAGACCAAGGGTTGAAGGTCGAAAAAATTAGGGTGCGGTACGTACAACGTGCTTACCAACCGTTTGGCGCAACCCTTCTTCGAAGGTTGCAAAAATGGGTGCCGAAAAAATAGGGTTGCCAAAAAATTAGGGTTGCGCCAAACATTAGATCAGGTTGCCAAAAATTTGGGTACCCAAAAGGTTCAAGTCAGGTAACAATTCAGCTCAAAAAAGGACCAGAGGGCAGTAAAAATCGCGATGGGGCAAAAGACAGCCGGTGTCCAATAGTTCCTCTCACTACTATATATAATATATATAATAAATATATATATATAATATAAGTATAGTAAATATATATATATAATATATAATCATATATATATGTATATATATATAATACTTATATATAGATATATATATATATATATATGATAAACTATATATATATATATATAAAATATATATTATATATATATATATATATTATATATATATAGTATATAATATTTTATAATATATATATAATGTATATTGGTTTTTACAATCGAGGCTACTATGGGTTTTTACACAACTACACTATCTCAAAAACTAATAGATACAGGGAAAAGCAATACATTGTTGGAATCCTGGTAACATTCTAGGGCGGAAAATGTAAAAAAATAAAATAAAAAAAATCATATCTCAAAAACTACAATAGCAACCAAGCGAAAAGGAATACATTTTGTGGAATCCTTGTAAATTTTAGTTAGGAAAAGATAAAAAAAAAAATAGAGTAAAAAAGATAGGAAAAAAATGTTTCTCTTTTCTTTTTATTCAATCAGGTTGTCAATAGTAATATACTATTAATTGTAAAAGTAGGGGCTCGAGGCGACGGGGAACACAGGGGGACTGTGTTCCATTACCCCCCGTAGGGGAGGCGAGGAACCCACGACACCCAAATACAAAGAGCGGCGGTTCCGGGAACCCTCCCCGTAGCGGGGAATTAGTCGCACCCGATAGTTCCCGGGAAGCGCCGGAGACCCCGACTCCTGCCATCGGTGCGGTATATCCTTCTTGGGATATTCTTTAGTTTTAAAAAACAAACAAAAAATTTTAATAGAAGTCACTATTTTAACGAGTAACCAAAAGGTCTCTAAAACCACTTCTCTCTTCAAATTACTATAATCTATTAACAATAATTTATATGTAATTATTTTTACAGTTCTTCAACTATAATTAGGAGAATTCTTAAAATTATTCCTTTTCGCTGTAACTATTGTATTTTTTATATATATATCTAATATTATATAAGAATTATATATTATATTATATATATATTATATATAAAATTATATATATATTTTACATTTTCCGCACTAAATTACCAGGATTCCACACAATGTATTCCATTTCCCTGTATCTATTGTAGTTTTGAATATCGAGTTGTAGTTTTAGAACCAAACACCTATTTATAGATACTATTATAATATAATATATATATATATATATTATATATTAGATATATATAATATATATATATAATTATATATATAATATAGATGTTTAGTATTATTGCTTGTACTGTGAATAATATGATGAGATTTAAAGGATGATGACGTCAGCTTATATATATAATATAATATAGTATATACCCCCTATAATACTATCCGGCCCATCCCTAGTATATATATATATATATTTAATATATATATATTATAAAATTAATTTATATAAAGTGTTAATCAACAGTAAACTTATACTAGCATTATATGTCGATGAAAAAATTCTATTAGTCATCAAAACTGATAATATTTATATATTTCTTTAATATTAATTAATATATATTATATTATAATACTATTAATATATTGGTGTTAAATAAATATAATTAATATTAATATTATAAATATATATATATATTATATTATGTATATAATATTATTATCATATATATATTATTATAGTTATATATTAAATATATATTATAATTATAATTATACTATACCCTACTATACCCGGTAAACGGTTCACAAGGCCACATATTTTTTAGAATAATTTACTTTAAATTAAGTATCTTGGCTGTAATTTTCTGGTCACTTGGTAGTGACTAAAGATATATCTATTTAATTAAGACCAATTATTATATATTTATAATATTTAATATAATATTATATATATCACAAGTGTAGGTATTAACTGATATCACATAATAGAGTAGATACCATCAATCATTGTATATATTCTATATTACTATATTAGAATTCAGTTAGTCTGTTACTAAGTATATGTATCCATTACATAGCTTGATTCTTGTCATGGGCTATATAAAGGCATGTAACCTATTGATATATAAAGCTATTACCGGCTTTTTTAGCTAGATATTATATATAATGATAATAATAATAAAATAAATATATGTATGTAATATATATATGATATATGTATCAAATATATACAGTATGATATTTATGTATCTTATATATATATTACTGTTATATCTATAATGTAATTGTATGAATATTACTCAATTGCGTATGCTTTCCTACTCGTCAATTATAGTACTCACCCTAGCTACTGAATATATATCTTACCCACACCCTGCCTCCCTCACTACCCAAAATGACTTAGTATATTTTACATATCATCAATTTTATTAATCTAGTAAATTATAATTAAATTCATTTATATCATTATTGATTAATATATATATAATAATATGATAAATCATATAATATATATTAATGATGAATATTAAAATCAACGTTGATTTTTAAAATTTGATCATTAAAATTATATAGAATTATTAATAATATAATAATTTTTCTATTATTTAAAATATATTTTATTGATATTATAACTTAATATATATTTAAATTATCTTTATTATATAACATCTTGAACATGGAAAGTTTTCAAAATATATTTATCTTTGATCTAATTATAATTAATTATAACCGGATTACTGAGTAATTGCAACAATATACCAGCATTTCAGCATCTTGACCCACATCATATTATGAGGGTTCCTCTCCCCCCGACCCCCAAGTTTGTAATATAGTAATTATGTCTTTATTTGCCTCCACATATTTATTATAATTAATTACGTTATTTTATTTAATTTATTATACTTACATCATGTAATTTATTAACCTTAACTAATTATTATTATTTGATTATAGTTTTTTTTTTTTTGACGTTCTGCAAGATTATAATAAATTATTGGATTACGTATTCCAGGAACGTGTTCTGTAGTAATAAGTAGCTTCGGATATTTTTTTTAGTATTGGAATCGGAAAAGAACAATTGTCTTACTAAGCTGTAGTTTATTTACGTCACTAATCCCATATTCGCAATTTTATCAATTGATAATGGAACTAATATATTAAATTATTCAAATAATTAAATTGTATATTAAGCAGTCATTGCTCATAATAGTGATATTCTACGCCGACACAGAAAATCTACTCCCAATGCCATTCGCATATATTAAATTTTTGTATTATCTATTTATTGTTAAATGCTTTGTCTCCGTTCTTCCGATGAAAAATACAATCAATATATATGCAAACAGATTTAAGGATTTAGCTAGTTAATTTACAGTACCATCATTCTTTATAATAAAAATAAGTAGGTTAACTCCTGTGACAAGCCACGGAAATCCATTATGTACGTCAATAACCCGCGTCTATAAGTAGCCTACGATTTTTATCGCTTGCAGCAGTTTCCGTAGCCAGAACTCGTCACATCTACGGAACATAAACACCCCTAAATGTCATCAGATCTAACTCTGACACCTTCCACCAATTTCGATTCAACAATTCTCTAGAAAATGAAACTAACTTCTACTAACCTTTAGTTCTAAAGACACAACGCTTCCTAATTGGTACAAAAAAACTATCCTCACAAAAATTTGATCCCCGATTTTCGTAAACTAACTCTCTACTAACCTTTAGTTCTAATTTTTTGCTCTAAGTCATATATATTAATTTATATATATTATATATTATATATATTATTATATTATTATCGTATATATATATTATATATATTAATATTAATTATATATATTTATATATTATTAATATAAGTATATATTAAGGTTATCTCTTATTATTATTGTAATTTTATATAATTTGAGAGTTACAATATTATTTAGAATATGGTTCTGAAAAATATTTTATTGCTAATATTATTTAGTAGTAGACTGATAAAAAAATTTAAAGAAACATAAAAAAGGTAAAAATTCCTATAAAAACGGTATTATTTACAGATAGCACTCTTCGATAACAATCTGTACCTCGATTCCAACATAGAACAGACATCCAGTTGTTCGGATTTTTATCTAAATTAATTTTTTCCTTAAATTCTGTATCTGAAAATCATAGTATTCATTATACACTATAATGAGAAAGATTGAGTATATATATTTATGTGTTTATATATCTTGTTGTGATAATAAAATTAAATGACTACTTTTGAATCTTGCAATTTTCTATTTAAGTTAAATTTACATAAGAAAATAGTACTTTGATTGCCATTTTAAGATACTACGAGCGACAGCCTCCTTAGAGTAGAGCGCCGACTAGACTTAATTTAAATATCTATAAGTGAACCCTCTAAGAGGAATAACTCCCTGCCTCTTAGTGTATACACCCGAGCAATCAAAGGGAAAACAATATCTATATTAATATTCCCCTATCACACTATTACAAAGGCAGACATGTAAGATCTTTTGTCGACGTCATGAACTTTTGTTACTTTAGAAATACATAATTCCTATCAAACTATGTTAGGGCCTCCTCTCGAACCAATATCCATTCATCGGCATTGATGAACAACAGCAAGACAGTGCAATATACTAATACATAAATGCGATCTGATCTGTATCGTGTTAACGCATCATCCACTACAAGCCATAGTCGTCACTCTACAGATATTGACTGGTTCGGTAGAGACCCCGCGTCCTCGATAATATATACGTTAGTGCTCCTGTGTCTACTTCTCGTTTAGGGCGGAATTATGTATGTCACGTTAGTTAACTTACCACATCTGTCAATCGATACCTTCTGAACTATCTGACATCATCTAATGATATAATATGAGCAACGCTTGACTAAATTAGTTTTTGCAATCAGCACTTTGACCAAGAGATTAAAATTAATTCCCAACCGAATTTGATCAAGCGTCCTAGATATTTTGCTATTATCTACCTGTCCTACTGTCTTAGCAACAGTGGTATTTAGCTTATATATCTCATAGATATAGTCCAAAGAGCACACCTTAATGCAGAGTAGACTCCCAATCTATACTATGCAGACGACTTGCATTATATTTATATACAGAGGTGAATTTACATAACTAGTGAAATTATGAGCACTGAGATAGGACACACGCCATGTCGAGTAATTTGTTCACTATCCAGGTATACTAATATACAGAACCGCATACTAATTTAGAGAGTAGAAGTTCCTATCAAACTGACACGTATGACAAACGTAGATATGCCCGTCACACTAGGTCCATTGTTGCACACGTTCCTTTTCTTGCCTAGCCACTGTGTATCTATACGTCTACCATCAGTGTTCGTTTGTATAATTTTCTACATAACCACAATGTTTATTAGAACTAATAGTAAATTACTCCAAATCAATATTTTATTAAATAATAGCGAACGGACGTGTTAATATAATTCACTAACGAGGTCCACATGTATACAGCAAAGTAACCTCAATTCTCTCCGTAATATAACTGATTTCATGACGAATCAATTGACAAAATTAGCACTTAGTATGACAGATTTAAAATTCATTCTGAGCATTACAACTAGAATCAGTCAATCACATGACATCGTATTTCTTATCAAGTAACCACGAATATTGGGCACATAGATATACTTTACATGATTCATCAACTACTAAATTCGTTGCGAATATGGACTAACATTACCTCAGGCCTTGAAATGGCGATATATCTTGCAACTTCTCCGTTTCGCAAGCACATGCTGCACTCCGTACTTGTGTTGATGAGTTGCGAACCCGTTTCAAATTCTGCCTGGCAAAAATGCATTTGGTTATCATTGATCTAAGGGCTTTCCGCTGTCACACTCTTTGTTGACTACGTTCTTTGAGGTCTACACAACTCAATGGATGATCCGTATCCCGAGACATTGAAGTTAAGTGAGTCCCGAAGTCGTGTCTCCAGTTGCGTAGTGCTCCCAGCACCAACACGCATGACCTAAAATCCTTTCCGCAAAAACGGTATTATCTCATGGTTGGCGATAATTTAAAGACCCTTAGTATACCTTTCTCCCAATGTCGACCCTAACGCTGGCCACTTGAAAACCTCGGACCCCATTAAGCCTACCTATGATGAGCGCAATTGAAACATCAAAACAGACTCCTATGAGAATTATGGCATATAAACGTGTCTCATCAAGGGCTGTTTCAAGAACTGTAGCACCACAGAATACAATCTGCATAGAGACAGCCCACGCGCCTGAGAGAGACGTTTGACAAAGAGTTGGAACAACGACCAGTCAGGCTTCAACATCATCTTATTCTTCCATTTAAATCATGAGGTGCTCTAGACGAACAGTAGTTTTATGCTGTACAAAATTAAAACCTGTCCATACAATGATAAATAGTTTATTTACACCTTTCCTAATCCGAATGATATCGTTCCTCACAATACACTTACGTCCCCATTTAAATGTTAAGTTTATAACTTATTGTTTCGTACGAACAAGCTATTAGTAAACACATGCAGACGAAAGACCGGAAAACTAGCACATTACGTCATATCCTTTATAGGAAACTTTACCTTTATTTTTGCTTTCCTTAATTTACCAAAAACTTTTACCATAATTTTGAATCACCCCTGTATATATAATATATATATATATATATATATTATATTATATATATTATATATATATATATATATATATAATATATATATATATACTATATATATGTATTATAAATCGTTATATTTAAAACTCACAACACCCTAGATTAGACCGCATAGATGAGCACTTCCGGGTTCTCTCGGCCTCCCGGTGGACGACAGGAGGACTTCGTCCCCCCTCTGCCCCATCGGCTCGAGCCCCTAAAACATATCATTATCAGTAGGGGCTCGAGCCGCATGAGCGGACAAGAGGGAGACGAATCCCCCCGTCGTCCACACTAGAGGCCGAGAGACCCTATAACCCATCTAAGCGCTACAGTAGCTAATTCTTATTTAAATCATTTAAATCATACTTTAAATATATATTATATATTATGTATAATATATATATATAGTATATGATATAGTATATATATAAATTAATAATACTAAGTATAGTTATATTATATAATATTGTTATATAAATATATATTTATATTATATATAGATATTAGTATATATATATAAGAAAGTATATATATATATATATATATATATATCTATAGATATTATATATATAATATCATATATAGATAATATAGTTATATATATAATAGACTATATAGATATATATATAGCAGTGATGGGGTATATATATATTCTATATATAATATAATAGTATTATAAAATGGCATATTTATTATTTATCTATAATTATATGTATATATTATATAATATATATATATATATATATATAGAGATTTATTATAATATATTATAGTATATATATATATAATATATATATATACTATATATATATATAAATATAAAAATATATATCTTATATTATATTAATATATCAGTGGAGTAGTTAAGGGATAGGCTGGGTAAGTTTTTATCTTGATTATTTTAGAAAATCATAATTAGCAAACTTTAACCGTTTATTTATCACATCGGTTTCTAAATATTTGCTTTATCCACAAAATCCTAAAGAAATATACAAACCATAAAAAATGCAGCCCTATTATCTTTGGCCTCCTATCCACTTTTAACTTGCATACGCCACATAGTGCGTAGCTGATAAATCTATCCATACTTTAGTTATAAAGGATGCAAGCCTCTGCTCGTGGTCGATACTTCCAGTGCTGCATTAGTGTGCCGTTTGGCGTGTTAGCCATATCCGGTATTTTTTAAAATTTTCTTTGGAACCGTTTTCGTTGCAATTTAATTATTATTATTATTATTATCTATTTTATTATTATATATTATTTTATTATTATTTATAATTATTATTATTATTTATATATATATATATTATATATATATATTATATATAATTATATATTACTATATATATATATATATATATATTAATATATAGTATTATATAATATATATATTATATATTATAATACAGATATTATATATCAAATATTGATGATATTTATAATATATAATATCATAATTATATATATATATATATATATGCCTACCCATGTAAAAACATCTAGCTACGCCACTGAATATATATTATATAATATATAGATATACTATATAAATATAATATATATATTATATTATATATAATATATATATATCATGGCCCTATTATTAATATCGATATATATCGTTTCAAACTAGAAATTTTTACAAAAAATATTGTCGTGTACATTTAAGTTATATATGAATTATTTATATATATATATATATATATAATATATATATAATATATTATATATAGTATACTATATATACTATAATATATATATATTATATATATCTTCTATTAATATTTATATTTTAGATTAATATATTATATATCATAATGTATATATATATATATTATATATATATATATTATATATTATATATATATATATATTATAATAGAATATATAGAAAACAACGATTAATTTCAAAGTATCCCTTTATCACATACAACAACAAACAACAACAACAACACACAACAACAACAACACAGACACACAATTTACACTAATTAATTTAAATTACTTTTAAAAAATACCTTAAAGTTAATAAATTTTAATAATTAAATCTTCAATCAAAATCTGGGATTAAAAAGTTTGGATAATAACCCATATTTATAGATGATATTTGACATGTCATTTAATCAACTTGTTTAAATGAACCTATTAGTATTCGGTCAGTATACTATTTTTATTATATATTATACTATATATATATATTATATTATTAATATAATAATTATATAAATAAAAATATAATATATTAATTATTATATAATATATTTATATAAAATATAATTAATATATTAGATAATATATAATATATATATAATATATTATACTATATATATATATATATATATATTAATATAATTATACTATATATTTATATTATTTAATATCATATATATATGTTTTTTTTCCTTTTGAAAAGACAAGAATATCAATTTACATATCGACTCTTTCGATAGAAATATCGCTCCCTATTCCGTAGTTAATGTATAACATTTGAAGTGTTAACGTGTTATCAAATTAAAGAAATATATTATTTAAATATTGAATAATAGGTCTAGTTATTTAACATTTAAATTATATGTAAACATAAAGACCGAACTTGATATGAATATAAGTCGCTAAAAAACTTGACCCGTCGTTTTAAACTACCCTCAAATTTGCAATAAATCCTGAAGTTAGCTTATAAAAATTTATTACGCATTAGCTATTGAACCTTCATTACTCTGTATTACATATCTATAGATATATACAGTATATATATTAAATTATAATATATAGTATATATATATATATATATATATATACCTATATTTATACTATATATATATTTAGTTTTTTTGACATATTCTCTGTAACTTCCAATTTTATAGGGCGGCTACGAGCCGACGGAGAAGGGGAGACCAAGCCCCCCATCGCTCTCACCGGAGCCGGAGACCCCCGACTCATGTATATCTTCGCGTTCCTCTCATGGTATCCTCTCGGTTTTAAATAATAAAGTAATTGATATCTGATTATTTATCTACAGGATCCCATACATAACACATATCAGAAAAAATCGATTGTCATTAGCTGATATCATATCTTTGTCTCTCAAAACGGAAAATATCATTATAACATACGTTTGTCTTTATCTAAGATCAGAGATATTATATAGACTGGTCTATATATGTATAAAGGTTTTCTAATTATTTATATCAATATATCTATATATATATATTTTGATGTAAATACTGCTTATAAATAAACCGCAGCTCAATATGTATTGATAAAATTTCTCCTTGAATGATTGTTCACTTACTAGGATTAGATTTCGGGGTCTCGCAGACGGAATAGCAAGTGTATTGACCACTTGGCCACGATGAGCTAAAAATAATGCGCGAAAATAAGCTGCCTATGTCATTCAGATACCTCATGCCAGCGCATCTCCGCCCACTCGAGTCAAACGGCAAACACGGCCCACGTAAGAGAACACTGGCATAAAACCGGAGGATTCCGGATTTCTTGCGTTATACAAAGAACGCCACTCAATAGTATTGATAAAATTCTCCTGAGTCATCTCACTTGCCAGGATTAGATTCTGGCTCGCAGACGGGATAGCAAGTGTGTTGACCAATTTTTATCAATACATATTGAGCTAGAATAGAACAGGGTACAGAGATAAGATGATGGAAGCAAGCAGATGTGGAAAGAGATCAACAGAACACATACACACACACACATATACACACACACACACGAGCACGCACACACACACCCTCACACAACATGTACAAATAACATTACAATTTATTATATATATTATATTATAATATATATATAATTTATATATATAAATTAATATATAAAATATATATATATATAATAATTATATATATATATATATATATATATATATATATTATATATAATATATATGTAATATATAATCATATTTTATATATAATATATATTGATATATATAGATATTATAATATATGAAATACTATATATTATATATATATTATATGATATATACCTTAAAGAAGATATAATTTTTCATTGGTAGCAAGCAAATCATTGCGCAGTGACAGATCGCAAAACGTGGCAATATCAAAAGCATTTTCCAAGTATTCAGTGATACATTGCAATGATCATTTGAAGTGTATTGGAGTTTTACGCTCGTTTTGTATTGGTAATCATCTTTCTTTTCTTATACATACATACATACAACATACAACTAATACTACATACATACATACATACATAATAACGCACCAAATGCCGTTATTTAAACATTATGTATCGATGAAATTTTATATAACATGTAGTTGTAAGCATGATAAAACCCCTATATTTTATACTATATTATTATATATACTAGTATATATAAGTTATATAATATATAGTATATATATATATATACTATATATATATAATATATTATATATATTATATTATATATATACAGTATTACAGATATGGACATTATAAGTGGTTACTCCGTTAATATTAGCTAGGTTAATTTCGGTAGTTTGTGTTGGTTAGTTAGGTTCTAGTTATGTTAAGTAGGTAAGTCTTAGTTTACCCTAAAATCATTAAATATCGATAACATTAATTATTCATTTTCGCTCCTGGAGTCAACACCTTACGTAGAGCCTAATATATTATAATATTATTATATTTATAGATTATATATTTATATATTATATAATATGATATTATAATATATCTATATATATATATATATATATATAATATATATAGATATATACTATCATTATCCACCTTACTTTCCCAAGTGGGTGAAGTGCGTAGTATAGATCGAAACAGAAAAGTAGTAGAAATATCACACAAGTCGAAAGACAGATTCCAGATCTTACCGCCCCCTTTTACCTATTAGCGAGAAAATTCACCCTTCGAGTATCAATGGGACGCGACAAACCTCACTATCCACATTGTCATGTTCATCGCTGGTCCAGTGGGCCACAACCATACTCCCTCACAAACCCCCCATCCTTCCTATTAGCACTTTTTTTCTCGCCTTGATACAAAACTCAATAATCTCTCCTTCAGCATTCCTGTACTGACTCAATTCCATCTATTTCGGTCTCCCAGCGCCGGTCGATTCCAACACACTCTACCACTATAACATCCGCTTGACCAAACCTCGATCATCCATCCTTCCACATGACAAACTCATTCAACGTACTTGCAATTATTCTCTCATTGAATCCTTTCTCACACCACACAACTCTCTAATACGCTCATTTCCTCATTTTATCAATCTCCCTCACACCTAATACGCTCTAAGATTGTCCATCAACACACTCTAACTTTAGATCTATACCTCTACCAGGCAATAGTCGAATACTTACTATATTAACCATCATACAGCATCTCCTATGTTAAGCCCTAGCGCACTCAAGACTTAGTCCCTTTGACATTCCACCAAACTAATTTAAATTGCACCAGGCCACCTCCGCATTCACTACTCTATCTACTCGGCATATTCCTTCCCTTTTCATCAACATATATCCTAAATTTAATTAAGACACTTGTTCCAGCTCCTCACCAGTTAATCCTACTTCACACGAGGACGTCCTCCTCACAAACCATACCGTACTCTTATCTACCTGTGACTTTTAACCCTCCTTTACACCACCCTCCAAATCTCTCTACCCAATCCTCTCAAATCTCTCAGATTCGCCACAAAACCATATCATCGCATATAATAGTTAGTGCACCCTCCACTCTCTCCCATTTCTCCACACACCACACACACACACACACACACCACACACACACCATATATATATAAATATAATATATATATATATAATATGTATATATATATATTATATAAATATATATATATATATATTATATATTATAAAATAGAATATATAATATACTTATATATAATTATATATATATATATATATATATATATATTATTTATGAATATATACACTAATACATACATACATACATACATACATACATACATACATACATACATACATACATACATACATACATACATACATACATACATACTAAATCGAAAGAATTTATATATCCACTAATTAAGTTCACACTTAACGGATTGCCTATCCTATGAGGGAATTGCTATAGGTTAAAGGCTATTTAGGTACCCCAACCCTCTCCCTTGCGACCCTATCGCTCTACCGATTCCTCCACGTCCATCTAAAAATTGTATATTGACAAATTTCATACATAAGAATTTTAAATAAAATGTATTAATAAATGAACTATCAAGTATACAAACATACGTATATCCATCCTTTTATACGCACACACATCAATTACGTACGTACATACATGCATGTATACATGTATACATAAATCAAAGAAAATTTATAAATACTGTATATGAAATTAACAAGTATATACGAATATTATACATCTCTGCTTCTATGCATGTACGTAGTAGAGTTACGTACACACACATTAAAAACTACATACATATATACGTAAAAATACACACAAGATACTTCATAATATATATATATATATTATATTTTTATATATATATATATATATATTGATATAATCTATTATTTATATATATATATATTTATAATATACCTACAACAAACGAATATTACTGATACATGCATATGCACATATACAGACATAATACATACAACTTACATACATACATCGCATATATACATGCATAACAACAACATACAGTTACATTATGATTCAATTGCATCTAAGAAAATAAAAGTATTCAAGCCAAGATACCTTGAAGGAGATTCCATGATTTTTTATTTTTTATTTTCATTTTTTTTTTATTTTTTTTATTCCTTTGTTTTTAGCATTTTATTCATCCAAAATTTATGCATATTAGCTATTCAGAGGCTTAACCAAATTAATCGTGGATTGAAAAACTATAATATATATTATAATTATATATATGATATATAATATATATATATATATATATTATATATATATATATAATTTTTATATCATTATATAATATTATAATATAATATATATATATATGTATATGATACTAGCAATTATTATTACATATACTTATATATATATATATTATTTATATAATATATATAAAAATATATACTATATTATTATATATAATATATATTATATGATCACTGGAATGTGTCCCAGCAAATAACTGATGATAATTGGTGAACCCGGAGTGACAAGCATCTGATCTTCCTAGTATTTATAATTTTGGCAGAGAAACATGGTTGTTTTCAATGTCTTAAAAACTCACTATAAATCATATCTACCAAAATCTTTTTCGGAAATCACACAATCAAACTATCTTATATTTTTAATATTCCTTACATTTTCTTTTCGATAATCTTTCATTTAAGTGCCACGTTTTTCTCTCACTAAAATAAAGTTCTAATAGGTTGATAGTTCTGAGTAGAAATTGCCTAGCACCGGAATCTTGAGCATCGCACCGCATCGCACCGCACCATGACGCTGGAAATGTGTGAGGCACCGCATAGCACATCAAAAGGTGCGTCGGCTAACCATAGTTACGAGTTATTATGAGTTTCTTTTCCTTATGACGAAGGGTCAAAGTTTACTGCTTTGTGAAAATCTAAAATCCCACTTTTCTCATTTGTTATTTCAAGTATGAAGTAGAAATTCACATCGCATAGTCAGAATTTTAAATTGATTCTGCTGGTATATATTTAACCATCATACTAGTAGCTAATTACTAATAAATTTTTTATTTACTTTTCTATGGAAGTAATTACTACCATGTTGCTAACGCGTGGAAAAGTTTTCATATTTGTCCTTTGAAAATGTGCTGTCAATTCTTTTTGGCATTCACGACCTTTTGTGTGTAGTATTTTTATCAATAATGATTAATGATCATTTTGCCTAACTTCTAGAGTCATTCTTAGTATTTACTGAATTTTATTCATATAGTTATTGAATAAATTTTTATTATTGTTTTTGTGTTAATTATCAACCGCTTTTGCTTGCCTTTATGGGGATATGAAAGCTTGAACTCGACTTCAGAGCCCTATTTCTTGCCATAGTTAATCGCCTGCAGGATCTATCCACTTAGTTTTCCCGTTAGCTTTGTTTTCCAGATAGAAGCTACTCTTCGAGAAAGTCTTTACCTCAACGAGATTATGTAGGCAATGTCGAGTAAATAATTTTTTGATCGTTTTCATTCTTTTTTTATTTGGAATGGAACGGAAAAGTGAATATCTTTTTTTTTTTGTAATGGTAACATTTTTTTTTTTTTTTAGAAAGTGCTTATATTTATGATACCAGGGCTGCCAGTTAGAATTTTCTTTCTTTTTTTTTGTCTTCTGTCTTCCACGGATAGAATTTTTTTTACTACCAGCTTCCCTTCTCCCTTTACAGCTTAGTTAGGGACAATTGTGGTTTGAACTCTTTTTTTTTTCATCATTTAGACTAACTTTTGATAATTCGGCCTTCCGATTGTTTGTCAGAGCTTCTGGATATTTGTAGGTAATTGTTTATTGCTTGCAATATCCTAGTGAGTACGATTACAAAGCAATTGTAAGATTTGAATTATTCTAACGTGTGTGTGTGTGTGTGTGTGTGTGTGTGTGTGTGTGTGTGTGTGTGTGTGTGTGTGTGTGTGTGTGTGTGTGTGTGTGTAGGTTTGTGTGTATATAAAATCCAGTTATGAACTTTCAATAGATTCAAGTCATTTCATACACACAGACATGTTCTTTAAAAAATCTTTCTTTTCAGTATCAGCTGACTTAATATTTAAATAGATATTATTATATAAATTTAGTTAACACTAGGTCTTTTATATTATTATTATTATTATTATTATTATTATTATTGATTATTATTATATTATTATTATATTATTATGATTATTATTATTATATTTATTATTATTTTATTATATTTATTATATTATTATTAATTTTATTTTACTATTGATAGATATTATTATTATATTTTATTATATTTTATATTATTATATTATTATTATTATTATATTATTATATTATTATTATTTTATTACTATTGTAGGTTATATTATTAATTATTATTTTTTATTATTATTATTATTATTATTATTATTATTATTATTATTATTATTATTATTATTATTATTATTATTATTATTATTATTTTATTACTATTGATAGATATTATTATTATTATTATTATTATTATTATTATTATTATTATTATTATTATTATTATTATTATTATATATTATTATTATTAGTTAACTTAGATATTAGGATTAAGCAAAGATTTATCTTTTACAATATTAAATGTGAAAACGTCATTATATCTCTAACCTGTATTCTATCTAAGATCTTTGAAACCCTTCTCAACTCTCATTTCTTAGACCATCTGGAATCTCATTCCCTTCCTTTCGCGATCGCCAGTACGGCTTCGGCGTTCGAGGTCTACTGGTGATAAACTTTCCTATCTAACAGATTATGGTTTTCCACCCTTATGAAAGGGGAGACTTGCGTGGTGCGCTTGACATATCCAAGCATTTGACCGGGAGTATGGGCACGCGTCACTGCTCTCCAAGCTCCCCTCCTTTGGATTTCCTCCTTCTCTTTGCTTACTTATGTCTAGCTTTCTTTCAAATCGCTCAATATCGGCTGTTGTTGATGGAGTGACTTCTTCTTCTTTTTCTGTCAATAGTGGTGTTTCTCAGGGTTCTGTCTTATCTTCCTACTTTATTCTGTGCATAATGATTTCTCTTTCTGCACATCTAAACTCTATCCACTCATTATGCCGATGATTCGACCCTTCATTCTTCAATCATTTCAATTCTGCTCCTTTCTTTTACTTCGAGAATTGCCTCTCGTCTTAATCTTTTCCGATTCCATTCTCGCTGATCTGGATTAGAATTTCCGGTTGGGGTGTCTCAACTTGATGAAAATTTTAAATTCTTTAAGAAAACAGCAAAAAGCTTTTAATCTCCCTCTCTAAAAAAACTTCCAACTTTCCTATCTCTTTCGACGGTTCTCTCGTTCTCTCCTCTCGACAATATAAACATTTGGCCTTAACATAAACAAAAAATGTCTTGGAAACCACATCACAAGTTGCTAGGGCGGTCTCAAAGAAACTGGGAGTTCTGTTTAGATCGAGCGAGACTTTTTTCCTCTTCCATAGTTACTCCAGTATAAAAAGGGTCTCATCCGGCCCTTGTATGGAGTACCACTCTCATATCTGGGGGGGAGGCTCAGGTTTCACCGGCTTTTGATAGGGTCGAGTCAAAGGCAAAAAGACTTATAAAACTGTCCTACTACTCAGTTCATTGACCCCTATCTTTTGCGCGTGATTGTTGGTTGCTTTATCTCTGTTTCTTTACGTACCGTAGCGGCAGGTTGCCCGAGGAACTTTCACTGCGCGTGCCACCGCCTTTAGACGCCCTCGTAGCACAAGGGGTGCTGTGCCGGCACATGATTTTTTGTGTTGATTAGCAATCCACTAGTTCGCTGCGGCGCCCCTTCTTTCCTGCACCTTGTTTCTGTGGAATTTCTCTTCCATCTTCTGTGTTTCCTACTCAATTTAATCTCCCTCACTTTAAAGCCCGCGTCTGTGCTCATCTGCGTAATTTCCGTTAGTTGAAATTTTGTTGAGTGTAACACCCCCTCCTTGAATAGGGCTTTGCCCGTGAGCGGTGGTGATAACTGTAAAAAAAAAAAGACTTGATAAATTAAGATTACCTGTTCACTCAGGTAGTATTATAGATGTTGCATATCTTTGATGGTGGTATCTCTTTTGTTAACTACTCAATAATAGGTGACGTCATCAATGTTACTAGTTTGGATAACAATTGTTTATATATTTCATTTTTATTAAAGTAAATTATTCAATATTCCTCCGGTTTTGTCTGGTTTCGGTTTCCGTCTGACCAAAGTTTCCTTGCTATTGATATTGCAATTAGTCAAAGGAATGAGACGAAATAGAACTCTGATTACAACATTCTCCCACTATATCCCCACAGAGTCATTTTAACTGAAGAATCTTCATTTCAATTAATGTTAGTAAAAACATATACATACCTTGATCTAATCCTTCCATCTTTATCGCCTTTTGCTTCCTTCTTACTGTCTCAGGACGCATCGATTCATAAGAAATAATCTAATGGGTTGGTGTGGCTAACGTATTAAAAATACGGTTGTGACTATGTGATTATTATGGTTTTGTGTTTGTGGTGTCATTAAAAGGAAAAAAACTCTTCAAATTGGCTTGGGTAGGTGACATTAACATTTGTAAAATTGTGATAAGAAAATAGCCACAACGAAGGCTTATTAATATGGTGGGTCAGGGAGGAACCTCATACAAACAAACAACCAAGCAAACAAAAAAAACAAAAAAAAAGCAGAATTTTGAATTATCATTTAATTAAATTTGGATCATTAATTTAGAGGTGTAATCAAACTTTTTATTTGCGTCTTTGATTGTATATCTTATTATTACAAGTTTAAAACGGAGATTGAAATTAAAATCTCTTTTATACGATATCTCGAGGGTCATTTTTCGTAAATGTTATTAAAAATATCATTCATCAAAGGAGATCGATCCTTTTTCTGGCGTTCTATAATAGGAATCATATTTATTTAGGAATCATATTTATTTTATTAACTAGGGAGAGATAGCAACCATTTATTTATTACCTACCACCATTCATTCATTATTATTTTTTTTATTTTGTACTAACCATTGCTTACAATATTTTTTATTAATTTTATTTTTATTGAAATCGTATTAAGTAGGTAAGCGCCCCTTTTCCACTTGTGGTTGTAATAAATACTAACGACCCTTTATTTTTATCTGGCTAGCCACAATTATTGCCGAGCGTCCGGCCGTGTGTGTGTTAGGAGTAATTGTGGTTAGGATAAATGTTTGGTTGTTCAGTAGAGGCTGGTGTTAACTTCATCCTACTTTATTATATATATATATTATATTATATAATATATATATATATATATATAATAATATAATATTATATATAATTTATATATATATATTATATATAATATATATATATATAATATATACAAGGTGGCATTAACGCGTTAAAACGTTAAATCCGTTTATTAACTCGTTAATTTTTCGTTAACCTTTAACGCTCTCGTTAATTTCGAAAAGAAAGTAACGGACTATTAACGAGTACATTTGTGAATTACGTTAACGAGTTAAAATTTCCCCTAAATCCGTTAACCGTTACCTTAATTTACGAGTTATAAAATTTTCTTATCAGATTTAAATTGTTAGATTCGATTTCGGTAACAAACTTTTTTTTCCAAAAATTTCCTAAACGCTCCTCTCAAAGGCTCAAAATGTGTTTATTCTAAAACACGGTTTTATTATCCCGTTTTAGAATAGTTTGCCATGCTTTTCGTTTTTGCTGATATTCTTCATTTCTTTATTGGTTCGGCTGAAGAGAAAAAAGAGATAGTGACTGTTGCCCGTTCAATGAGTCATTACTTCTTTCGTTAGTTACTTGAACTTGCTTCTTTTTGCGACTAGTGAAAGAAAATAAGAAAATAGGTCTCATAAAGTGGCGTTTAAATTATAAAAAAATATTTATACTATATTTGTATTAAAATTCTAGGTTGGCATATCCTATTATTTTCCAATTATTTTTACAATTAATGACTACTCGGGTGTCCGTAAAAGAATGTCCCAGTTGCAATGCTTTATTATAACAGCGTAATGAAAACAGAGTTTTTTCCTTACATATGTTCAATATATGCCCCCTCTGTTATAGGGGACACATCCAGCCGAATAATCCAATTCCTCCCAAACATTTGTTAACAGATCCGGCGTAATGGACGAAACGGCGTGTTCAATTCTGTGTTTCAACCTGCAATCATTGGCAGCCCCATAGGAAGAAATCGCATATCGTTAAGTTCGGGGACGGGGGGGCAGATATATAGAGCTCTGTCGTCTGGACCATTACGACCAATCCAATGATCTGGGAGTACGTCGTTCAACCACGCTCGCACCATGTGACTCCATTGTGGAGGGGCTCCATCTTGTTGGCTATATAAAGTTTACCGCTTCATCCTCTAATAATGTGGGGAAGAGCCATTGTTGTAACATATCGAGATAGGGCGACCCCTGTTATGGTTTGCTTCTGCGAAAAAGAAATGTCCGTAGACCTGGCGTCGGGATATGGCGCAGAAAAAGTTCGTGTTTTACAAGTTCATGCGGATTTTCATACCCCAGATACGAACATTATGGGCATTCACCT